>JAGFNK010000254.1:0-73484 GCA_025769875.1 Russula earlei | reverse complement strand
AAAAAAGACACGACAGATGGCAAACTCCCTCGTCACGGCTCATGAAAGATACCATGACATGATCTGGGAGATAAGAGATTCGGAAATCAAACTGGCCAAAGCTAATGCCAAAGCTTGCCTTGAGCCACGGGTCTTGTTCGGGACCATGCCTCAGCTCTCCGAACAAGAACATCGGGACGCCAAAGAGGCTCTCTTAGACCCATGGTACCAGTTTTCCCCCTGACTCTCCGACAAATGTGCCTGGTGTCACGATGGAGGACATGACACCTTCGAATGCCCAAAACTAGCCATCTGCGTTCTCTGCAATCGCCATGGACACATGGCTGACCATTGCAGAAACCCCCATCGACGATGCAAAACTGACAGGATGTGTCGAGTCCCTCGCGACCAACTCCACTTCCACACCCATCACTGCCACTCCACCATTCTCCCCTACGTTGCTTAGATGTTAACAAGGGGGTGATGTCACAAGTACCGGCCCATCGACCGGACAGGCAACTGGACAAGCCTACCCGGACAGACCTCACAATTCCCGCGTGTCCTTAATGACTCATTCTGCCTCGCATGTATCACCACCTTCCAGCATGTTCCAGTCTCGATCGCCTCATTACTACCTCATGGTCACTATTTGATATAGGACAATGTTGTCTATATAAACCTGTCAGTAAGAGAGAACAAGCCTTAAGCTTGTTCTCTTGTGAATATCACTGGGTTCTAGCTTCAGGACTGTAGGCTTGCAGGGAATCAAGCAGTCAACTCAGAAACTCTTTCCACTCTCTAAGTCTTCGAACGCGAAGACTTATCCTTTGCATTTCCTCTTCGCGGTACACACTAGCTCTTGCTGTGTTGTCACCAAGACCCCCAAATCTCACGAGAACCCGTTGTCTCGCTCAACTCAGTGCGCATGTCTCACGCGTGAAACGATTTGTCAGTGACACCGCCCCCAGTCGGTGACATTAGCACAACCTCTAAGGTGGGTTGCTTGGCCTGTTTGCTGCGCAACAAGGAACCCAGTTTTTTAGTATATAGAATACAATATACAAGCTGTATTATGCATTACATGGAACATAGAAGTAAACTGTCATGTAGATATCAAATATCATCATCTGGAGGAAGGAGGAAAGGGGAGGCAAGATAGAATGAGAACCCATGAGAAATGAAGTCGAAAAACACACCTGGTCAATGTGTGAGAATGACTGCACGCGGGAAAACTTGTGGTGGCTGCTTGTGCCATTCCATGGTTGCAGTCATGGTCATGGCCATCGCGTTGAGGTTGCAGCTGTGACGGTGATGTCATCGTCACCACCGCTGCTCAAGGGGAAAATGAAAGTAAAAAAAAAAAAGAGAAAATGGAGGGGAAAAATGAAGGGAAACACATGTTGCGCATGGCAGAAACTGGGGCAGGAGGGGAGGGGGCAGCGTCATTGCCGCGTCCATGCCATGCCATGTCACTGTGAAGAGAGGCTTGTGAAATGGGACAATGGGCTGTTGCACTGGAGGGAAGGAAGAGGGGAAAGAGAATGAGAGAGAACGCCCAAAAATGAAAACAAAAACGGACGCCGGTCAAGTGCAAGAATGCCTGATTGCAGGAACATCCGGGTGACTTGAAACCCAGCAGGCACGCAGGAGACAACATTTGCATGCATTCGTTCAGTCAGATCTGCTCAGGCACATACAAAGGGAACAAGAGGGCCACTCCCTGTATTCGAGATATGTTTTTATATACAAGAGAGGAGCCAAGGGACAGGAAAGGCTTGAAAGACAGGCAGGCATATGAAAGGAAATCCAAGTCAGTGGACAGGGTCAGACTGGACGACACAAGGCATCGAGGCGTCGTCTCTGGTGGCTGCGCTGGCACGTGGCGATCGGTGGCGATGAGCTCTTGAGAACATGGTCGAGGGACGTGAGTGAGGTGACGCGAGGGCAACCTGGAAGTGACAGGATGCACAATGGGGGCGATGATGTACCCATGTAAGAGCGAATTCCATGGCCATCCACAATCCGCTATACATCTCCCACCCAGGGGCATGAAAATTTGACTATCCCTGGTCAAACTGTCGAGAGTGGAGTTTTCAGCCATATGCCTGTGTGGTGTCGTCGTAACTGCAGCTGTCCTGAGGTCCTCCATCGTGCAAGAAGAAAGTGAGCTTCGACTGACAGACCGAGCAGGCTTGAACTGCTGGCTACAAAAAGGGGGATGATGGAGCACTTGAGGTCATCGCATGCTGGTGCATGTGGCAAGAAGGCAGGACTGGGTGGCGTGAGTGTTGACTAGCCAGTAGTGGAGAGAGGCAAGGCGCGCACGTGTGCATGCTCCATTCTGTCGTTGTGCCTCGTGGTGGTGCAGTGCATAGCTGCTGCTTCTGCTGCTGCAGTCGCCGGCATGCCATTGGCTTTGTCACATCAAGTGGTGAGCTCTGCGGGAGGCAGCATAGCATTGTTGACGGAGGTGGAGGGTGTGGTCGGCTTGTGTGTTGCTAGTGTCAGCACCTTGTGATAGCCATGAAGGGGTTCCTCCACTGCAGGTGGCGATGGCATGTGTGAGCGCATGTGGAAGGGGAGATGATGTGAAACACCGCATGTGGCGTGCTGCTGGCATCAGCGGCATCTCCTTAGTTGGCGGTGTGGTGGCAGCGTCTGCTTCTCTGTGGCGGCACCTGGCTTGGCTTGGGTCTGGACCTTCTTGAACTCCTTGGACAGCAACGGTGCTGCGATGCTGGTATCGCGCGAAATTAGAACCATAGTGGCGGCTGGTGCTGAGACAGTGGCTGTGAGACCAAGACGGAGACATGAAACGGAGTTGGGGTGACAGCAGTGAGTGAGGCTGAACCTGAGGTGACTGGAGATGGAGCAGAGCAGGTGGAAGACGGAGCAGGTACGACGATTGCGGCAGGCGCTAACAACGTGGGGGCAATTATGGAATGGGGGCTGAGACAGCGACAGTGAGCAACAAGGAGGCGGCGGTGGTCGGCAAAACTGTGACTGGAGAGGGCGAAGCTAAGGTAGTGGGGGGCGAGGCTGAGACGGCGAGAGGGCAAGAAATTGAGGTGGCAGAGTGGCGGGCAAAGCTGGAACTGAGGCAGCTTGAGGTGAGACAACTGCTAGCGGGGCTGAGACTCCAGTAGTGACATCAGAACGGTGTGCAAAGAAACATGAGGCAAAGGGACGGCATGAGGAGCGAGCGATGAAAGAGTGCGCGGAAATCATTTGCTTGCGGCATTGAATGTTGGTTAGGATCCGGCGGGGGGAAGGGCTGTGCTGTCATCTGTGCATTGCCCAACTCGACCGCGGCTGGGTACATGTGGGGCAGCAGAGGAGGGGCCACCTCCCCGAGCGGTTGACCATCGGGAGGTCTGCCTGCGCCCACAGCAGCTTGTGCTTGTTGAACATAGTGTAACCGACGCTGCAGAGGCCGGGGGAGAAGGTGAGGATTTGATGGGTCGTGCGCACACATATGGCATGGCGGAGGACATACCTGGTGATCCCACTGGTCCCAAGCCTGCGCGATGATCGGCTTGAGCGAGGCGAGCTCCTCATTGGTCATGGACAGGGTGTGAAGGATGTGCTGCTTAAGCAGCAGCGTGCATGAAAATGAGAGCAGCAACGTCGACGCGAACGTCTGTCCACCATTACAGTATGGCCTGGTGGGAATGGCTGAGACCTGAGGACGCGCCGTGTTGCGCTTTCGTGCTCCTCGGCACCCACCCCTGGCAGCCCGAAGCCACCAAGGCTTGCTGACGAGGATTGGGATCCATCAGAGCTGCTTTCCGCAAGCCAGCACTGCATCACGCATCGGAACGTCACTCTGCGTGGACGCTCTCCACATGCTTGGCGAAAATTGACGCCGACATAGGACATGTCCGTGAACTGCCTCCCACTGTTCCCTGACGACTCACGACTCTGGACCCACAGATTCACCTGTGACCAGGTTCGGTGAGCTTAAAGCTGTACCTCAAGTGGTAGCTGGAGGAGCCCCTCAAACTCGCTACACACAGATAAGAGATGCGTTTGAGACAGGACCCAGTCCAACCTGACACAGATCATTGCTCACCATGCCATTGTCTTTGTCATGATGATTTGACTCTTTTCCATAGTCGACTACAGCTCCATAGTTAATCAACGCTCTCTGGGTGGCGACGCCATGGAGGATACAGAGAACCCTTCTCAATTCCTTGACGCGCTAGGAATACACGCGATGGACGATTTGTATACCGCCGCCCTTGAATACAGTATCAATCTGAAGGACCTTGCGATCATTGATAGGTAGTTCAAGGGTGCTTTGTGACAAGTATATCAGGCGAGATTGCGAGCACGATGGATAAACTCACCAAACGTGCCCTGCAGGCTCAAATTGAGACTGCAGAAAGTCCTCTCCGCTGTGGTGAAATGGGATAAGGACTTAACCGAGTGCCTCCACAGATCGTTGATCGTGAAAGCAGCGACAAGGTCAAGCAGGAAGAGGGTGTTCTGTCCATCATCCACACCAAGGCACAAGCTTGCAACATACGTGCCGGCTCCACACGCAGCCCACACTCCCTACTGACCGGATCTGTCTTTTCAAGCAGAATCTGACACCGAAGCATACTCCATCATCGCGGCTGCAAAGGTGGTCTCCGAGCGCACCCACATCAAAGCTGAGGCACGCACGCACGCAACACATCTTGCAGTCGAGGCGGAAGCAGAAGCGATCTGCATCAAGGCGCAGGCAGACGCGGACTTCAGGGACGAGTTCGCGCAGGAGATGGGTCGCTGTAGGCAGGAGATCGCGAGCATGGCTGTGTTTGGGAACAAGGCCATCTTCATCCTGACCGAGGCCACCCGGCACTCAGCACTCAGATTTTCTACTCGTCAATGTCCTTCCCATCTGACTTCGAATGTCAAATTTCTCCCTGACCCGCTCGCTCAGTGGCCCTGGCCAAGGGTTGATTAGGGTCGAGGTTTGTTTGATCGGGCAACACACACACGCTATAGAATAAAAATAAGGCCGCAGAGTGTGTAAATACACGGGAATGGGATATGCGTACCTCAGTCTCTCGCACGGGCATGGGGCACAAACATTGAAGCTTCCTGTCTATTGAGCCGGGTGCATAAGTAAGGGGCCCTGATGAGAGTAAGGACGGAAGATCGGGGCTATGGGGCGATGCCGTGCTTAGTGCTCAAGGGCGCGCGTACCAGTTTAGGGACTTGTTGCTATATGGACCATGACCACTGTCAAGCTGGGAATGCAATTGTTTTGGGGTGCCTATTGCGCGAGGCAGGCCGTGGTGGTGGGGCGAACGTGTCTCCGGGAGGCGCACTCGTCGCTGACGCAAAACGCTCGATACTACTGCACAGATGGCAAAATCTATGCATGGGACGAGGACAAAAAGATCAGAAAGTGCTGCAAAAAATGGGAGCACTGTGGTGGAAGAGAACCAAAAGCCAGTCAAAGGTGTTGGTGGATAGGGAGCGTTGTCCCGGATGAGTCACATAAGGACAGACTAGACGAGTGTAATGAAAACAGTTACCCATGCATGATAATTGGCCGATCGTCGGATCCAAGCAGGCAAATTGTGGCGGTGGCGGTGGCGGTGGCGTGGTGGACTGTCGCAAACTGTGTGTGGCAACGTAAACAAGTTGAGTGTGACATGTGACATTTTACTCCTTTCATTCACTCTGCATTGATGTCATTTGCGACTTCTCCTGATTCCGGCCATTCAGGCCCACATACACCTCCTCGTGGCCAGGTCCCTCCCGTCAAACCTACCAAGTCGTCTCCGGTTGGCAAAGTGTACAAGTATTTTCTTCCCGAAAACTGTGAGCAATACCAGAAATTTGGTCACGATGAGCGCTTTATGCTGAGACCTTTTGATGAGTCAGGGTTCCTCGACTTTTTGAAATTAAAAGACCAACTCCCCGAAATTGTTCTTGGCAAAAACTTGAGAAAACAGGAATCTTTTCTTGAATTGGCTAATACGGCGGCCCAAATTATAAAGGATGAGTGTGAGCACCTACCTGTTTCTGTACTTACTTGGCTTTCTTGCCGACATATGATTTTCACTTTAGATTTTTCACAGGGCAATACCCTTGAGTTCCGGGACATGGGAAACAAATCACCACCTGGACACGTTATGGACACAAAGTGCAAGCCCGACATCATGGCTGCCTTTCAGAACAACTGGAAGGATGATGTCGTGCGCTGGCCGTTTATTCAACTTGCCGGGGAGACGGCATCTAGGGGAAAGCCCCCAAACATCCAGAGGGGACAGGTGATTTCATATCTCCACTACCTGCTTTTAGCTAGACCCGACCTCTACATCGCCCAAGGCCTGCTTTCGTCCGAAAAGGGCCTCACATTCTTTTTTGGGATTGGCGGGGAAGGTATACAGGAATTCCATGTCCAATGGGATCATGAACGCTTTGACCAGTTATTATGTGCGTTCATATATTGCCTCTACCAGCCTGGCCACTTTGCAGATTCATCGTATATCAACATCGAGTTCGATAAAGAAACCACGGCCAAGTATACGATAAACATACGCATATCGGAAAGGGACAAAAGAGTAGTGTCTGGTTTTTATCCCATATATGCCAGAAATCCATTCACAACTCGTACACATGTTCTCTCCCATCCACGCTTGAAACTTGGAGACAAGAATCTTAGCATACTCAAAGACCAGCTTTGCCGAGTTGGAAGACGTTTTGAATGAACTAAAAATTCTCCAAGAGCATGTTCATAAACTGACGCAGGTGCCTGGCGTGGTGGTAGCCACATATGGTGAAACAATACCAATTGGGGAACCTCTGTCTAAAGAAAGGTGGAAGCACCGCTTGGGTCTTGGAGAGAGTGGATCCCCTTTCACGAGTATCCCTACACTGTCTCAAGTGTTGGAGACGTTGTTTGACGTTCTAGAAGGTCTTTAAATCTCTGTTGCGACGCGATCTGCTGACATTTTTGCCAGTATTGCGGTATTTGCAGCTCCACTGCGAGGTCCTTCATCGCGATATCAGCGCAGGAAACGTGTTGTATGTCAAGAATTCGTTGGATCGCTCTTCGCTGCCGAAGACCGTGCCTCTTCCTCAAGACCTCTGCTTTGTTAAGTATCTCCTAGGCGAGAGGTATGTGTATATCGAAGAAATAGGATAGTTGATAGCAAAGATTTGATGTAGCAACGATCCCTCGAAAACATCAATGCTCCTTGTTGACTTCAACCTTGTGGAGCACTTAGGACCTGAGAATGGTGACAAGACGCAAATTGACCGAACGGTGAGTTGCATGGTGATCCTATACGTCAGGCACACTACTCATTTTTAATAGGGAACACCTATCTTTATTGCTCAGGCTGTTGAACAGGGCGCACCTGTGCCACCCACTAAGTGGGTCACCCAAGTTCCTGGGATTCCCCAGAGTCGTTCTCCCTATGCTATGGCCCACCCGGATCGAGTTAAGAAATTCTCAAGCTTAATTGAAGAAAAAATCTTCGTTCCGGTTCCCACACCCACTGATAAAGGATCATGCGACGAGTTCAGCCACGAGCTCAACCACGATGCGGAGTCCATCTTTTGGCTCCTTCTTTACTGGGCTATGGTCGTGCAGCCTGAGAAGGGTGGCAAGGAAATGATTGGCACGGTACCCTGGAGTCAACTGATCGGAAACCACAAGACCAGAAATGGCCTAATCCAAAACATTGTGTTCGAATCGTCCTTACTGGACAACCTCATCCATTCACTCTACAATCCCTTGCAACCTTTGATCAAAGGTCTCGCCGCCATTCTTGTTATTGACAGCCATTGGCTTGCTGCGACAGATCCTCGAAAGGACCTATACTACATTACCAAAGTGTTTCAGCGCTTAATACTCAACTTCATCATCGACAATCATGGCAAAGAATTCATGCACTGTCGGGTTGATAAAACCTTCTGTAAAGTGCAGGAGACGCATGATTCTCACGCATTGTCAGTTAGCAATGTGCAGTCGTTGGATGCACAATCCCGTGTTATCCCAGTGGGTTGTGTACGTGGATCTATAAATTTCTGTCTGTTCTTATTGTTGTGCTTACTACAGGACATGGATGAAATCGAGATTGATTGATGGATGGTATGCAATGAAAGAGGTTGTGAGTCGGTGATTAAGGGGTGCTAGAGCTGATTAGGAGAAATGAGGCGAGCGCTGTCATTTTGGTGTGCAGCGCCAGCCCGTGCCACACACCGTTCCATATCCGTGTCAATTACTCACTCATCAATTGTGGGAGATTATTGACTATCATAGGTATCTACGTAGGACAGTCTTTATGTTCAAGGTTAAAGACTATCAGATGGAGTCTGTATGAGGAGATGTTGCGGCGGAAGGTTTGAACAAGACCCCTGCCTGTCCATTGCCTTAAGTGTGGGTGTCAGTCGTTTCCCTATATATGTAGTGGTGGTTACTCTATCTAGTGCTGTCGCTGGCTCGGCTCGAAACCGCTCACTCAAAACAGTGTGAGCTGTTTTGAGCCATTTTGAAGTGCCCAATTTGGAGTTCTGGTTCTGAAGTGCCAGATTTGGATATGGTTGCTCAATTTGGAGAGTTGTCTGCCACTCTGCCTATTCCTGGAATCTATCTTGCTCCTTGGCTCCTGAGCCAACATTGCCATCCTCAACAAGAACATTCTCAAAATGGAAAGTAGATCCAAAAGTAGAAATGGCCCAATTGGGATGGCTCAAATTGGCTCCCACCACCATCTTCTTTCATCAGTTGTGGATATGTGTACCTCATCATTTTATCTTTATATCCACCTTGATGCAAGTGCCACTCATGGGCCTTGGCAAGATCTTTGGTACTCCTTTCTCAGCAGAGGCTGCACTGTCTCCTTCCCAAGCTGCCTGCATCCTGTATTGCTGTCAAGACACATACTGCTGATCACTAAGGACTCAGGAGCAGGTGGGCAAGGGTCGGAACAGATGATACACAGCATAGGTGGTGTTGAACAAGAGGACAAGCCAAATGACGAGGAGGTACTGGATGGGGACTGGTACGTGTTGCAGGAGGCAGAGGCAAAGACTGGAGGCCAGTGCAGCAAAGGGGTTTTTAACAAGGCAGTCATTGAAGAGTACCTTGAGGATGAGAGAAGGCTTTAAACTGAGCAGTTGCAGGGAGTACCCAGAAGAGGAGAGTATCACAAATGGACAGTCTGACAACGGCCATGCTACATTGGGGCTTATATACTGTGTACATGGTCGATTACAAAGAACAGCAACTATTCTAGACTCTTTGGTAATGTCACCGACTGGGGGCGGTGTTGCTGACAAATTGGTTCACATGCAAGACAAGCGCAGAGAGTCGAGCAAGACACTAAGTCTTCGTGAGTTTCAGGGTTCTTGGAGACGACAATGCCGAAGCACTTGTGTTCCGCAGAGAGGGAAAGCAGATGATAAGTATTCTCATTTGAAGACTTAGAAGCTTGAGTTACTCTGAGAGATGGTTGCTTGAGTTCTTGCAAGCCTACAAGATCTGAAGCTAGTAACCAGTGTATTCCACAGGAGAACAAGCTTGAGGCTTGTTCTCATCAAAATAGCAGTCTTATATACATGTAGAATACTATATCAAACAGTATTCGTGAGGTAGCAATGAGGTGATCATACTAGAACACACGAGAGATGAATGGCACATGCGAGGCAGATTGAGTCATAGAAACATACAAGAAACACGAGGCATGTCTGGGTAGGCTTGCCCGGTTGCCAGTCTGGTCTGATGTACCGGTTCTTGTGACAGGTACTGTCCAATAGGACTGTAGAGGAATAAACTCACTTGTGTCAGGCAGGTTTCAGGCTTACTGAGTGCATTATTGATCATTGTAGAGCAATGACATCATTATGATGACACTGTGGAGTGCTTGGTGAGCAGATAAGGTCAGTGTGGAGTCGCTCAGTCAGCCATGATGTTATATGAGTTATGCAACAAGTTGTAAGAGTTCATGCCACAGTTTCGGGTTCTTGGTGGCTGAGTGGCCATGTGGCTGCCACACAATGATTACCTGATTAGGAAATGGGTGCCTGGTCATGTCATAGTGCCTTTGCAATAGTGATATCTTGTACCGCAGGAGGAGTAGCCCAAGAAATAGAAGTGGGTTGGTGATACAAAGTGAGAGGGGTCTTGTCATGAACCATTCTCCGGAGAGGGCCCTTGAAGGACCCTTCCTTATAGGAGGAAACCCAGCCTCTATGGTGTCACCCTGTTCACACGAGCAAAAGGGGTGAGTAGAGGTGTCCACAATATTGTGCGCGCATTGTCGCGCGAGCAATTCTCGGCACAATTGACATACAGCAAGCCCCACTTAAGGGCAACCCTTTTAGTAATAAAAGACAGTACTAGGACCTTCCTAGGGACCCTTTAGGATGACTCTAGACTAACTCTAATAACTATAGAATGGACTATAAGGCAATACTAAGGACCTTAATAGAAGTATTAGGGTCAACTCTAAGGACCCTAATAGAACTATATAAAGGGCCTTATAAGATAACACTATTCCCTAAAGCCAACTACAAGTCCTCAAATGACCGGCCCTAAACTAACTAACAGGAAATGAATCAGGTGCTTGCACGTGCACTAAAGCAGTGAACACACGGACAGTGAAGGCTCTTACTCATCAAGAGAAGCCTTCTTACTCAGCAGCTTACTGAGCATGACGGAGCATGCTCAGTAAGTGCACCCTGACTTCTTACTCATCACTCTATTGTGCTTGATAACAAGGTTATGACTTGTTCCCTATTTAGCAGTTCTCTTGTAGTATATAAGCGCTCAATAAAGTAGCGGACAGTCCTTAGACTATCCATTTGTTTACGACACTCTCCACTCCTGGGATACTCCTTTAAGGACCGTCCCCTTGTGACTATCCTGGCCTCCTCTCTGCGTGACTGCTTAACTCTCACAGTAACAATACCTCTCTGGTATTTGTTACTACTCTGGACTCTACTTCTAGCCCATGCGGTCCTAGACATCTATCAGCTCGTCTCTGAACTAACCCCTCACTGTTGAACTATCCAGTTCAAGAGCGAGGGGTCAGTACGAAGACGAGTTGATAGATGTCTAAGACAGCGTGGGCAAAGAGCAGAGTCCAAAGCAGTATCAAGTACCAGAGAGGCACAGTTACTGGTAGAGTCGAGCAGGTACGCAGGGAAGTAGCCAGGGTGGTCACAAGGGGATGGTCCTTGGAGGAGTTGTCAAGACACATACTGCTGATCACTAAGGACTCAGGAGCAGGTGGGCAAGGGTCGGAACAGATGGTACGCGGCGTAGGCGGCGTTGAACAGGAGGACAAGCCAAATGACTAGAATATACCAGATGGGGACTGGTACGTGTTGCAGGAGGCAGAGGCGAAGAGCAGAGGCCAGTGCAGCAAAGGGGCTTTAAACAAGGCGGTCATTGAAGAGTACCTTGGAGGCGAGAAAAGTCTTTAAACTGAGCGGTCGCAGGGGAGTACCCAGGAAGAGGAGAGTATCACAAATGGACAGTATGACGACTGCCATACTTCATTGGGGCTTATATACAGTGTACAGGGTCGATTACAAAGAACTGGGACTATTCTAGACTCTTTGGTACCATTCAATAGGAGTTCAGAGGCATAAACTCGCTTGTGTCAAGTTTCAGGCTTACTGAGCGCATTACTGATCATTGTGGAGCGATGACATCATTATGATGTCACTGTGGAGCGCTTAGCGAGCCTATGAGGTCACTGTGGAGTCGCTCAGTCAGCCATGATGTCATTGGAGCCTTGATGATGTCAGATGAGTTATGCAACAGTTTCTAAGAGTTTGTGCCGCTGTTTCGGGTTCCTGGTCGCTGGGTGACCATGTGGTTGCCACGCGATGATTACCCGATTAGGAAACGGGTGCCTGGTCGTGTTATAGTGCCTTTGCAATAGCAATATCTTGCACTGTGGGAGGGATAGCCCAGAAAATGGAAGGGAGTTGGTAATGCAAACAAAGAGAGGTCTCTTTTGAGTGAAATAGGACCATCTATGGCCAGGACCTGGCCTTGGTTTGTAACAGGAGTATCCCAGGAATGGAGAGTGTCATAAACAAATGGACAGTCTCAAGACTGTCCGTTACTTTATTGAGCGCTTATATACTACAAGAGAACTGCTAAATAGGGAACAAGTCATAACCTTGTTATCAAGCACAATAGATGGATGAGTAAGGAGTCGGAGTATGCTTACTGAGCATGCTCAGTCATGCTCAGTAAGCTGCTGAGTAAGAGGGCTTCTAATGATGAGTAAGAGCCCCTGTTGTCCACGTGTTCACTGCTTTAGTACATGTGCAAGCACCTGATTCATTTGCTGTTAGTTAGTTTAGGGCTGGTCTTTTGGGGACTTGTAGTTTGGTTCCGGGAATAGAGTCGTCTACAAGGCCCTTTATAGTTCTTATTAGGGTCCTTAGAGTCAACCCTAATACTTCTATTAAGGTCCTTAGTATTGCTTTATAGTTCGTTCTATAGTTATTAGAGTTAGTCTAATAACACATTGTAGGGTCCTTAGTATTGTTTTAGTGCTTATTGTAGGGCACTTAGAGTCGTCCTAAAGGGTCCTTAGGGAGGCTATAATACTGTCCTTCATTGCTAAAAGGGTTGCCATTAAGTGGGGCTTGCTGTATGTCGATTGTGCCGAGAATTGCTCGCATGGCAATGCGTGCATGATATTGTGGACACCTCTACTCACCCCTTTTGTCCGAGTGAACAGGGAGAGACCATAGGGACTGGGTTTCCTCTTATAAGGAAGGGTCCTTCAAGGGCCCTCTCCAGAGAATGGTTCATGACAGAAACAGGATAATATATGGCCAGAACTTGGCCTTGGTTTGTAACATTCATCCCCTCTTTACAGACTTGTTGCTCCTGCAATGGGTAGTAGTTTCTTGCTTCTTTGAAAGATGGAGTAAAGTTGATAGGGTAGTTTGCATATGAAGAGTTGAGACTTGTTCCATCATGGGGAATTCCCTTGTGTTCTATGGTTTGCTTTAGGGATAGCTGTGGTTGACTGGGTACATGTGATTGCAGGGGTTCTTTGAAAAGTTCTTTGATAACAGGGCTAGAGACAGTCATTGACAGAAGTCATGGTGGGAGTTACTGGTTAGGGGTTACTCCTGGTGGGAATTGTTTTAAGCACTTTCAGATATTTCCAATGGAAGTCTTTGACAAGTAGTTGTGCTTGTGATAGGTTAGATGCCATGTCAGAAAATCAGGAAGGTCATTATAATTGACCGGTAATCAAATTCTATATTTATTATAACCACAGTTATCATTTGGGTCTAACCAAAGCTACATCATGATAAGTCTGTTATCAAAATCACACATCCTTGTAATTCAAAGTGGCCAATTATATTTTATGACAACATATTGTAAGGGGTTGAGTGATAAAGCAACATAAGTATATAAATATAAATATAAAGCAATGTAAGTCATAGGTGCTTTATCTAATCAAGTGAGCAAACTTTTTGTTTGTGAAGGTTGTAGGCACACAACACATCCCCTGTTTTTCTATTCATCCTTATCTGCCTTTCTTCTTGTATCAATAATGCCAAGAGTGAGAAAACCCAAAGCTGAGGCAAAAACATGCTCAATCTGCCTCAAGAGCTTCTGTTCTCAAGCATATACTGCTCACTTCAAAAAGTGCCAGCAAATGAAAAAGGAAGAAGAAGGTTATGAAGCATATCAACACAGGATGAAGGAGAAGTGGTCCTCACAACTTCAATGTGCATGCCAATATGTGTCTTTTGCTACTTTGGCTCATGTTCTCTTTCCAGCATATCAAAGGTCCCAGGATGATAATCATATCAACAATTACAACATTGGTGGCTGCACTTCCCTGGAGGTCTCAACCCTACCTGAAACTGAAATAGGAGGTCAGGATTGCCCCTCAGGATTACCCATTTGATACATCAGATTCATGACCTCCTTTCCCAGCATCTCACTGCGATTCTGTATCACTCACTGATGTCACTGATGATGCCACAATTGATGTGATTCAAACAGATTATCACCCTAGGAGTGGCAGATCTTCCAAGACCTGCCATTTCAAGGATTATGGTGCCTCCACCTACCATCCAAGTCAGCGATCTCCTACCAGTCAACCTTGGTGGCCTTTTTTCAACTCTCAGGAGGAGTTCCTATTTGCAGAATTTCTTCTTGAATGTCATATAGGCAAGGAGCAGTCGGAAAGGTTGTTATGGATCATTCATCTTATAAGAAATAATGCGCTCTTCACATTCAAGAACTTTGCAGATATTGAAAAGGCATGGGACCTTGCTTTGATGAAACTGGCACCTGTAAGTTTGAGAACAGTGTTGATGTGAAACAGCTGATATTGTTAGAATGTAGTTCCAAGTATCTGTTATATCTCTGCCATATAATAATGAAGTATGAACATTTGATGTCCTGCATCATTCTCTGTGGGAGCAGGTGACAGATCTTGTTCAAGATTCACAATTAGCACCTCATTTTCATTGGGACACACAGAGAATTTTCAGGCATAAATAGGCATCATCCACCCACATATATCATGAGCCATGGTCCACAGATGTGTTCTGGGATGTACAGGTATGTGTCCAGTGTTATTGGACACTGACTTGGAGGATCTCACATTTTACACCACATCACCAGTCACAGATCCCTCAGGGTAGTAACCCCCTGTGCTTCATCCTATATGCCAACAAGATGAGACTATCCAATTTTTCCACAGTAAAGGGATACCCTGTCATCGCATGTTGTGCAAATCTTCTGGTTGCCATTTGAAATAGCAATGGTTTTGGCGGTGGGCATGTTGTTGGATGGTTACCAATAGTACGTTGGTTATACTCTCTCTGCTTTTCTCTCAGCTGAAACAATCCACCCTCTTGAGGTTTCTGAGGACCCAAACGAACAAAAGAAGCCCACATTTGTCAACCTCAGACACGCAGTCTGGCACAAGTGTTAAGGCTCCAAAGTGCCTTAAATAAGATCAATGGTCATGTCTATGAACGCGTCCTACCAATGCAGATATGCTTGAGTCAAGCAAGCAATACTCATGGAGGGGAAGGAGTATTAGATCCTTCTATGGTATGGCAACAAGATGAGAGGGGCTCTGCAGATGGGGTAGGAGTCAACTGTTTGGGATTGGCAAACTAAGTCAAGCTTAAGGCTCAACTGCTACAACTGGGGGCTTTATATAGCCCTACAGGGATAAGGTTTGTGCTACTGTAGTACTATTCGGTGCTATAGAAGCAAAAGGAGGCTCATAGAAGTGAGGTTGCTTCTATGTGAACGATCTTGGTGCTGGAAGCATTAAGTGCTTCCCTAGTAGCAATCTTGGTGTCATAAGTACTTTCCTAATCAAGGAAGCAACATACGTGGTGGTACAGGAACATCTGGGACAGAAGCAATGCTACTCATTGCTTCTTCAATACATCTTCAGAAAGATACGATCAACGTGTTCCCAATGCGATATCAACGGACATAAACGATCAAGATCTGATGCACGCATGATGCAAATGGTGCAGTCCATAGTTCAGGTGTTCCGGCATCTTCCAGACCCCAAACCACTTGGTAACATCACCCCTCCTTCAGATTGGTGGTCCCACACACCAACAATTCTAGAATCGAGTGGTGGGGTCAATGCCATCATCATCAAGGGGAGGAGGTGATGAGGTGAAGGTGTATCAGCCTTCTTCTGCTGCCTTGTAGGCAGCCAATGCTGAGGCTACTATCACCTCTGACTCCTCAGCGACGGCTGAAGGAGACATGATCTGTGGGAGTCTGTCAGAGTCCCTGGGTAACCTCCTGACTGGAGGTGTGTCAGAGTGGAGAGGGGTTGTAGTGAAAAGCTCTTTAATGGTCCTGGACCCTTCTCCTTTTGCTACCTGCAAGATGCATGGATTAGCAATTGTCAAGACTCACTGTTGAACAATCCAGTTCAAGAGTGAGGAGTTAATTCAGAGACGAGCCAATAGATGTCTAGGACGGTGTGGGCTAGAAGCAGGGTCCAGAGTAGTAACAAATACCAGACAGGTATCGTTACTGTGAGAGTCAAGCAGTCATGCAGAGGGGAGGCCAGGATAGTCACAAGGGGATGGTCCTTAAAGGAGTATCCCAGAGATGGAGAGTGCCGTAAACAAATGGACAGTCTAAGGACTGTCTGCTACTTTATTGAGCGCTTATATACTACAAGAGAACTGCTAAATAGGGAACCAGTCATAACCTTGTTATCAAGCACAATAGAATGATGAGTAAGAAGTTGGAGTGCGCTTACTGAGCATGCTCAGTCATGCTCAGTAAGCTGCTGAGTAAGAAGGCTTCTTTTTATGAGTAAGAGCCTTCACTGTCCACATGTTCACTGCTTTAGTACACGTGCAAGCACCTGATTCATTTCCTGTTAGTTAGTTTGGGGCCGGTCATTTGAGGACTTGTAGTCTGGTTCGGGGAATAGTGTTATTCTATAAGGCCCCTTATATAGTTCTATTAGGGTCTTTAGAGTCGACCCTAATGTTTCTATTAAGGTCCTTAGTATTGCCTTATAGTTCATTCTATAGTTATTAGAGTTAGTCTAATAACATGTTGCAGGGTCTTTGATACTGTGTTAGTGTCTATTGTAGAGCACTTATAGTCATCCTAAGGGGTCCCTAGGAAGGTCCTAGTATTGTCTTTTATTGCTAAAAGGGTTGCCTCTAAGTGGGGCTTGCTGTATGTCGATTGTGCCGAGAATTGCTCGCGTGACAATGCATGCGCGATATTGTGGACACCTCTACTCACACCTTTTGCTCGAGTGAACAGGGTGACACCATAGAGACTGGGTTTCCTCCTATAAGGAAGGGTCCTTCAAGGGCCCTTTCTGGAGAATGGTTCATGACAGCAATGTCCTCCCTCTCCTGGTTGGACTTCCTCTTCTTGCTCAGATGTGCCAGTTCCCATCCTCGATGGAAAGGGCACGATCTGATGGGTGCATAGGAACAATGCTAGGGAGGCACCAGGCAATGTGAGGCAGCGTCTGCTGCCAGCTGGTCATGGCAATACTGGTGGGGCAGTGGACAGTACTTATTAAAATGTCCTACCTCGCCACAGTACTTGCATTGGTTCCTCTTCCTCCTTCCTTCTATCATGTTCAGTTGCTGAGGTTCTGGAATGAACTCAGCTGTTGCAGTGGATGCTTCTCCACTGCTGCTATAGGAGTGATAGTAGATGGAGCTCTGAGGGGAAGGATTTGGTGACGCTTCTGATACCACCCCTCCTCGAAGATGCATGCCAGACATGGTTTGGAGAACGTCAATCTCCTCCTCTGAATACCCTTGCACAGTTGTAGGTGCAGGGCTAGGTGGTACTGGTTCTGGGGTAGAGGTGTCATACCCCTGAGCAATGTCTGCCAAAGGCAGCTGAGGGACAAAGACGGGAAGAGGGGGAGTGGGCTGTCCAGCCTGGTACTTGGTGAGGAGTTCTTCTGCCCATACACCTGGAGGGGTTTCTCCCTGGCTACAGCCTGCTTTGATGAACTCCCAGCAATGTGAGCGTACTTTGGCTGCTGCCATTCTCTCCTTGGCTTCAGCCCTGCCTCTCTCTACTCCTTGCTTCTCAGCCAGGTATTTACCTAGCTTGTAGTGTAGCTGTTTCTCTTCTTCCTTGAGCACCTTGTAGTTAGCTTCCAACATCTCCTGCTGGGTGTAGAGGTGGTCTAAGCAGTAGAGCTCTGCCTGTAGCCCATAGTCACCTAGCAGGTAGAGGGTCTGTCTCCAACGCCCTTCGAACTGCTTCTTGGTGTCAAAGCAGTCTAGATCATGTTTGTCTTGGCTGTAGTTATAAAGGCTGTAGCAAGGGGTGGCTTGGAGGATCTCACTATAGTCTCTATGGCCTTCTCCATTCTTCCCCCTCACCCTCGGCTCTCCCAAGGCAATGTCATAGGCCACATACCTGGCCGGTTTGTTGCCCCAAGTCACACCATCAGGGATGTCGATCCCTGTGTGGTGTCTGTCAGCATCCCATCGTACCCAAGGCTCTCCAGGGTGGGCAACCTGGTCAAGAGTGCTGGTAGGGGATGTCACATCCCAGTCCCCAGGCTGAGCATCGATTTGGTCAGCTGGGGGTCCAAATTCAAGAGGACACATGTCCACTTCTCCTTCTCCAGTGCCGTGTTCATCCATCTCTTGGAAGAAGGCGAAGAGGGAAGCATCAGGAGTAGTGATTTCAAGTGGCCCCTCTGTACCAGAGAGGTCGGGTTGGGGAACAATTTCATTAGTAGGAGTTTGAGACATATGTGAGCGACGATATGGGGGTGAGGAAGTAGAGGGCATCCTTTGCTGGACTTTATAACCCATATGGCAGCGGGGTTCTTTCTGTGGTATTCCTCTATTAGTCTAGACGCTTTGATGTTCTCTACTGGCTCCCAAGAGTCATGGGCTTTGGAGTATTCTTCCCACCAGACTTTATACTCTAATTGTTTCCTCCTTCCAGTTCATCTTGAACCTAAAATCATTGCTACTTCGTACTCCTCCTCTCCTTCCACCAATTCTGCTTCTGGATTGGTGTAGTTGGCCCCATGCTCCTCCGTTTTCTTGTAAGGTGTCAATAAGGATGCATGAAACATGTTATGGATCCTCCAGGGGCTAGGGAAGATCCAATCTGTATGTCACAGGGCTGATCACCTCCATGATTTCAAAGGGCCCATAATGTTTTGGGCGTAGTTTCACTGTTGATGTGTTGTTTTTAGGTTGGTGCTGTTGAGCCATACCTTTCCCCTTTCTGATAAGGTTGGAAACTACTTCTTCGCTTCCACATTAGGGAAGTGATCTTCATTGCTTCTTGTGCCTGTGATCTCGCTTCCTGGATTCGGACTTTCCAATTGTCTATTCTTGGTATCTTGCTTCCCCAATTTGGCTGGTGTGCCTTGGGCATAAAGCCCATCCATAAGAAGAAAGGGGACTGCTTGGTTGTCTCTGAAATGTTAGAATTCATTGTGTATTGCACCAGAGGCAGCCAGTCCACCCAGCCGTCTTGTTGGTGGTTGCAAAAGACCCTGAGTGACATCTCCATCGTCTGATTTGTCCTTTCTGATTGTCCATCTGTCTGGGGATGGTAGGCGGTGCTGATATTCTGTTTGATATGCACCTGGTTGCAAAGTTCCCTAATAAACTTGGAACTTATTAGTTTGTTGCAATCGGATATGATCTTGCTTGGCACTCCCACAAAGGTGAATATCCTGTCCTTGTAGAGCTGCACTAGCTCTTCTGCGTCCATCTCTTCCTTCCAAGGAAGCAGGATGATGCCTTTAGTACAATCGTGGTTGGTGACAGTCAATATACTGTCATATCCTTTTGACTTCAGCAATTTGACCACAAAGTCCATGCTGACAGTCAAGAAGGGAGTAGCCCCTTCTTCTGGTGGTATGGGATACAGGGGAGGTCGACTTGGATGAGTGTTTGACTTGTTACTTTGGCAAACTGCACATCCTTCCACATATTGATTGATGAAATGCCTCATGGTGGGCCTACCAGTAGGTAACGCATCATTCCTCAGTAATGTTTTAGCTTTCCCTGGGTGTCCTGCTGTGGGACTGTCATGATACCTGTTCCAGTAATGTCCTGTGGGTCCCTTTATCGCCTGTAACCACCAATGCTTCATTCTTCCACCATAAGCTATGTGCACTTCTCCAATCGGTGTCTCTGTACCCAATTGAGTAACTTTAGTTGGTGTCCTTTCTTCTCCTTGTTGGTTCTTTATCCATTCTTCCAATGCAGTGGTATGTATTACTCGGATAAAAAGGTGGTCAGGTAAGCACAACCACTTCTTCTTTATCCCCTTGTCCATTCGTCAAGGTCAGGTCTCCTGGACAGGGCATCTGCTTTATTCCTTGCCCCTGCCTGGTGCTTCAGCTCCAAGTTGAAGTCTGCCAAGAAGGTAATGTATCTTGCCACTTGACCATTTATACGCTGAGGGTGTCAGGTAATGCAACAGGTTTCACATGGTCTGTATAGACCACCACCTTATGCTTTGCTCCCATGAGCAGGTGCCTCCAAGTGCTTCAAGGCTCGCACCATGGCTAAGAACTCTTTGTCCCATATGTCGTAGTTCTTTTCTGCTTGTTTCAAGGCTGCAGAGAAGTAACCTATTGGCCTTCTCTTTCCTTGTTCGTCCTTCTGGAATAGCACTGCTCCAATAGCATAGTTGGACGCAGTCTACTTCCAGCTTGAAGGGTCGCTCCTCATCAGGATGGAGCAGGATGGGGTTGGAAGATACTATCTGGATAAGTTGTTCCAGAGCATCTTTGCATTCTTGGGTCCATTCAAATGGCACCCCTTTCTTTGTCAAGGCAATAATGGGTCGAGCAATCTGACTGAACCCTCAAATGAAAGCCCTATTGTAGCTGAGGACTCCCATGACTTTGCATACTTTGTGCACATCCTTGATTTCCCTAGGCCAGTCCATGATTCCTCGGACCTTGGAGGCCTCAATCTTCATCTTCCCTTCATCTATGTCCCAACCCAGCATGGTTAGTTTCCAGCACCATGAACTGGCACTTCTTGGGTTTCAGGAAGTATGACTTCTTCTGCATCAGCATGAGTAGCTCACTGATACATTGCTCATGGATTTCTAGTTGTTCAGGACTGTCCCCCATAGGCAATTCCAAAGTCATCCAGATAGTTGACAGTGTATTCTGCCCATCTGGTCCAGCCAGTCACCTGAAGTCTCTTCTCATCAGCCTAGTAAGAAGGCTGGTGCACGTTCTTGAGCCCAAAATACATGACATTGGGCAGGTAGGTTCCATATGGCATCTTGAAGGCTGCTTTCCAGCGATCTCCTTCTTCCAGTCGCACATTATTGTATCCCCATCATATATCGAACTTGGAGAACACCTTCTTTCCTTGAAGTCTTTCCACCTCTTGTTCCAGATGTGGTAAAGGTTCATTGTCTTGTCTGGTCCACTGATTTAGTCAGTTGGTAGTCTACAATGATCCTCTTCTCCTTGCTATCCTTCTTGCCAATGAAGAACACTGGAGAAGTGTAGCTGGATGGACCCTAGAGTGATGTATTACTTTTCTACTTCATCAGCTAGGAATTTCTTGAGGTATTCTCATTCATCTCATGTTAGGGGGTACACTTTGCAGTTTAGCTCCTTTGGTGCATCAGGTAACAGCTCTATCTGCATGTCTGGTTCCCTTGATGGTGGGAACCTCTGGGACTTCTCTTCTGAGAAGACATCTGCAAAGCAGTGGAATCACTTTGGAACATTGGCAAGGGGGTCCTCTCCTTCCTGTGGTTCAATTGACTGCTGGGCCCATCTCTGAGCAATAGTCGTCTTCTGTAGGTAAATGGCTTCCCCTTTCTTCAATTGTCGGCTTTCATCTCTTGCTCACTTTTGGATATTTGCGACATAGAGATCCAGGTACTTGTATCGAGCAGTCTCCATCTGTACTGCTCCTCCCATCAGCTGTCCTTTCTTCCAGTTGATAGTGGGGTCGAACTCATATAGGAAGGGATATCCCAGGATGACCCGATCTGTTCCTAAATCTGTGAGGTAGAACTTTTGCAAGCTCTCCTTCTCCTTGTATTGGACATGAAGCCAGCAGTAATGGGTGAGTTCCCCTTGCTTATTCTGGGTTCCATCGACATTTCGTACTACCATGGGTTCATGTAGTTCCTGTTTCCAAGTCTTCAGTCTTTTCCAAGCTGAGTGATCGATGAAGTTTTCTGTTGCTCCACTGTCTAGCAGAGCAGATTCCTCAGCCGTCATGTGTGCAGTGATGAAAGTCAATGGAATATTCATAGCATTCAGTCTTCTAATGTACACTTGCAACACACTATTCTTCCTAAGCCAGGCCATCGACTTAGGTGTTCCTAAAAACCCTGTTCCATCAGTTCTTCCAATAAGTCCTCCTTCTGTTTGGCGGACATCTTCTTTATGGATGCAGAGGAGGAGCTCTTGTTATAGGTAGGAGGAGGAGATGTGGATCGTCCAGGGACAGTGCTTTTGTTTCCACTGTCCCCTGAGTCATCCTCCTTTTCTGTTTCCAGAGCTCGAGCTTTTCCTTTGTCCCTTGGGTTGCTTGATTTCTTTTTGACTCTGTCCTTGTCAGGACAGTTCTGGCTGATATGCCCTGCTTTCTTGCAGATGAAGCATTTCCCTTCTGCTAGCAGTTTCTTCTTCTCCTCTGTCAGAGGAGGATGTCACTTGGTCCTTGCTGCATCAGTGGATACCGAGTCCACTTCCATAGCATTCAGGTCTCTTTGGTTTCACCTTTTCCCAGCCTGTAGGGATTTCATGCGATTCTCCCTGGTGGTCAATGATCCACCTCCAGATTCAATATTGGCTTTCATAAGCTGGTCTCTGGCCTGTTCTTCCCTAGCAGCATTGATCCATGCTCGCAGATCATTGATGGCAGGTATGTCTCTGACTGGTTGATTGTAGATTCGTCGCACCAGCCAGGTGATTAGTCCAGCCTTATAGGCTTCGACTGCTCCTGGTGAATTCTGGTCCCATCCTGCTTTACTGAGCAGAACAAGGAATTTGCTGGTATAATCATCCAGCGATGCTGCTTTAGACATGGACAATTGTTGTAGCTCCATGAAAGTATCTTCAGGCTCTGTAGTGTCTTTGAATTCTCTGAAGAAGTCATCCACAAATTCAGTCCAAAAGAGCATGTCAGTTGGATCCAGCTGCACTGGTGCATAGGGAGATGGCGGGTCCCCATTTATTTTTGCTTCTACCAGGTTTGTTTGGTTGACCACTCATTCATGCACCTTCTCTCCTTTGATGTAGGTGAGAGCTAGGGCTCCTCACTTCATTGGAATAGTCATGGTCAGGTTGTCACTGTTAAGCAGATTCCATAGATTGAAATCCTGGACGAAGTACTTCGTCTTCTTCCTGTCTCCTTTGAAGACTTCAGGAGGGTCTCCTTTCAGAGATCCATTGCCTCCATGGGGGCCTGGTGCTGGCTGAGGTGCCAGGTTTGCCCCTGGTCCTACAGGAGGTGCTGCAGGTGGTCCCCCTCCTGGAGGGCCTCCTCCAGGTGGGCCTCCTCCTGGTACTGGTGGACCTGCGGGTCAAAAGGGGACTCCTCCACCTCCAGGTGGTCCTCCTGCACCAGGTGGATCGCCTCCAGGGTTCTCTTCTGAGAAGACATCTGCAAAGCGGTAGAATCGCTTTGGAATATTGGCAAGGGGGTCCTCCTCTTCCTGAGGTTGGATCAACTGTTGGACCCATTTCTGAGCAATAGTCATCTTCTGGATGTAAATTGCTTCCCCTTTCTTCAATTGTCAACTTTCATCCCTTTGTCGGGACTCACTGTTGAACAATCCAGTCCAAGAGTGAGATACAAGCTTGGAGATGAGTTGACTAAGTTCTAGGACAAAGTTGGCAAAGAGCACAGTCCAAATGAGTAACAAGTACCAGAGGGGGACTGGTACTGGTTGTGAGAGGTGATCATGGAAAGAGAGGGCCAGCATGTACTAGATAAGGTGGTCCTAAAGGAGTACCTTTGAAAATGGAGTTCTACAAATCAAATGGACAGTCTGAAGACTTGTCCACTACTTTATTGAGCACTTATATACTACAAGAGAACTGCAAAATAGGGAACAAGTCATAAACTTGTTATCAAGCACAATTGACAGATGAGTAAGAAGTCGGAGTATGCTTACTGAGCATGCTCAGTCATGCTCAGTAAGTTGCTGAGTGAGAAGGTTCATATTGATGAGTAAGAGCCTTTTTGTGTCCACGTGTGCACTGCTAAGTACATGTGCAAAGCACCTGATTCATTTACTGTTAGTTAGTTTAGGGCTGGTCATTTGAGGACTTGTAGCTTGGTTCAGGGAATAGAGTTGTCCATAAGGCCCCTTATATAGTTCTATTAGGGTCCTTAGAGTCAACCTTAATACTTCTATTAAGGTCCTTAGCATTGCTTTATAGTTCGTTCTAAGGTTATTAGAGTTAGTCTAATAACACATTGTAGGGCTTTTAGTATCTTGTTAGTGCCCCTTGTAGGGCACTTCAGGTCATCCTAAAGGGTCCTTAGGGAGGCTATAATACTGTCCTTTAGTGCTAAAAGGGTTGCCACTAAGTGGGGCTTGTTGTATGTTGATTGTGCCAAGAATTGCTTGCACGACAATGTGCGCGTGATATTGTGGACACCTCTACTCACCCCTTTTGTCCATGTGAACAGGGTGGCATCATAGAGGCTGGGTTTCCTCTAATAAGGAAAGGTCTGTCAAGGGCCCTCTCCAGAAAGTGGTTCATGACACCCTTGCTCACTTTTGGATGTTTGTGACATAGAGATCCAAGTACTTATATCATGCAGTTTCAATTTGTACTGCTCCCTCCATCAGCTGTCCTTTCTTCCAGTTGATGATGGGGTTGAATTCATATAGGAAGGAATATCCCAAGATGACCCAATCCATTCCTAAATTGGTGAGATAGAACTTCTGCCAGCTCTCCTTCTCCTTGTATCAGACACGAAGCCAGCAATAATGAGTGACTTCTCCTTGCATATTCTGGGTTCCGTCAACATTTTGTACTACCATGGGTTCATGCAGTTCTTGTTTTCCAATCTTCAGTCTTTTTCAAGCTGAGTGATCAATGAAGTTCTCTGTTGCTCCACTGTCTAGTAGAGCAGATTCCTTGGCTGTTGTGTGTGCAGTGATGGAAGTGAATGGGATATTCATAGCATTTAGTCTTCTAATGTACACTTGCAACACACTATTCTTCCTAAGCCAGGCTGTCAACTTAGGTGTTCCTAAAAACCCTGTTCCATCAGTTCTTCCAGTAAGTCCTCCTTCTGTTTGGTGGACATCTTCTTTATGGATGCTGAGGAGGAGCTCTTGTTGTAGATAGGAGGGGGAGATGTGGATTGTCCAGAGACAGTGCTTTCATTTCCACTGTCCCCTGAGTTGTCTTCCTTCTCTGTTTCCAGAGCTCAAGCCTTTCCTTTGTCCCTTGGGTTACTTGATTTCTTCTTGACTCTGTCCTTGTCAGGACAGTTCTGGCTAATGTGCCCTGCCTTCTTGCAGATGAAGCAAATTCCTTCTGCTAGCAGTTTCTTCTTTTCCTCTGTCAGAGGAGGACAACACTTGTTTCTTGCTGCAGCAGTGGATACCAAATCCACTTCCATAGCATTGGGGTCTCTTTGGTTTTGCCTTTTCCCACACTGTAGGGACTTCATGCAATTTTCCCTGGTGGTCAATGATCCACCTCCAGATCCAATATTAGCTTTCATGAGCTGGTCTCTGGCTTGTTCCTCCCTGGAAGCATTGATCCATGCTCATAGATCATTGATGGCTGGTATGTCTCTGACTGGTCAATTGTAAATTCATCACACAAACCAGGTGATCAGTCGTGCTTTATAGGCTTCAACTGCTCCTGGAAAGTTCTGGTCCCATCCTGCTTTACTGAGCAGAACAAGGAACTTGCTGGTTGTCAAGACACATACTGCTGATCACTAAGGACTCAGGAGCAGGTGGGCAAGGAACAGAACAGATGGTACATGGCATAAATGGCATTGAACAGGAGGACAAGCCAAATGACTAGGAGATACCAGATGGGGACTGGTATGTGCTGTGTTACGAACCAAGGCCAGGTCCTGGCTGTAGATTGTCCTATTTCACTCAAGAGAGACCTCTCTCACTTTGCATTGCCAACTCCCTTCCATTTTCTGGGCTATCCCTCCTGCGGTACAAGATATCACTATTGCAAAGGCACTATAACATGACCAGGCACCCGTTTCCTAATTGGGTAATCATTGCGTGGTAGCCACATGGCCACCCAGCCACCAAGAACCTGAAACAGTGGCACAAACTCTTAGAAACTGTTGCATAACTCATCTGACATCATCAAGGCTCCAATGACATCATGGCTGACTGAGCAACTCCACAGTGACCTCATAGGCTCACTAAGTGCTCCACAGTGACTTCATAATGATGTCATCGCTCCACAATGATCAGTAATGCGCTCAGTAAGCCTGAAACTTGACACAAGCAAGTTTATGCCTCTGTAGTCCTATTGGATGGTACCAAAGAGTCTAGAATAGTCCCAGTTCTTTGTAATCGACCCTGTACACTGTATATAAGCCCCAATGAAGCATGGCAGTCATCAGACTGTCCATTTGTGATACTCTCATCCTTCTGGGTACTCCCCTGCGACCGCTCAGTTTAAAGATTCCCCTCGCCTCCAAGGTACTCTTCAACGACCACCTTGTCTAAAGCCCCTTCACCGCACTGGCCTCTAGTCTTCACCTTTGCCTCTTGCAACACCTACCAGTCCCCATCTGGTACCTCCTCATCGTTTGGCTCGTCCTCCTGCTCAACGCCGCCCTCGCCGCATACCGTCTGTTCCAACCCTTGCCCACCTGCTCCTGAGTCCTTAGTGATCAGCAGTATGTGTCTTGACATGCTGCAGGAGACAGAGGCAAAGAGCAGAAGCCAGTGTGGTGAAGGGCTTTAGACAAGGTGGTTGTTGAAGAGTACCTTGAGGACAAGGGACAACTTTAAACTGAGCGGTCGCAGGGGAGTACCCAGGAAGATGAGAGCATCACAAGCGGACAGTCTGATGACTGCCATGCTACATTGGGGCTTATATACTGTGTACAGGGTCGATTACGAAGAGCAGGAACTATTCTAGACTCCTTGGTACCATCCAATAGGACTACAGAGGCATAAACTCACTTGTGTCAGGTTTCAGGCTTACTGAGCATATTACTGATCATTGTAGAGCGATGACATCCTTATGATGTCACTGTGGAGTGCTTAGTGAGCCGGTGAGGTCATTGTGGAGTTGCTCAGTCAGCCATGATGTCATTGGAGCCTAGATGATGTCATATGAGTTATGCAACAGTTTATAGGAGTTTATGCCACTGTTTTGGGTTCTTGGTGGCTGAGTGGCCATGTGGCTGCCACGTGATGATTATCCAATTAGGAAGCAGGTGCCTGGTCATGTTTTAGTGCCTTTGCAATAGTGATATCTTGCACCACAGGAGGGATAGCCCAAGAAACAGAAGTGTGTTGGCAATGCAAAGTGAGAGAGGTCTCTCTTGAGTGAAATAGGACAATATATGACCAGGATCTGGCCTTGGTTCATAACACTGGTGTAATCATCCAGCGATGCTGCTTTAGACATGGACAACTGCTGCAGCTCCATGAAGGCATCCTCTGGTTCTGTGGTATCTTTGAATTCTCTCTGAAGAAGTCATCCACAAATTTGGTCCAAAAGAGCATGTCAGTTGGATCCAATTGCATGGGTGCATAAGGCGACAGTGAGTCCCCATTCCTTTTTGCTTCTACCAGGTTTGTTTGGTTGACCACCCATTTGTGTACTTTCTCTCCTTTGATGTAGGTGAGAGCCAAGGCTACTCACTTCATTGGAATAGTCATGGTCAGGTTGTCACTGTTAAGCAAATTCCATAGATTGAAATCTTGGACATAGTATTTCATCTTCTCTCTGTCTCCTTTGAAGACATCAGGAGGGTCTCCTTTCAAAGATCCATTGCCTCCATGGGGGCCTGGTGCCAGCTGGGGCACCAGGTTTGCTCCTGGTCCTACAGGAGGTGCTGCAGGTGGTCCTCCTCCTGGAGGGCCTCCTCTGGGTGGGCCTCCACCTGGGCCTGGTGGGCCCACTGGTCCAAAGGGGACTCCTTCAGGTGGTCCTCCCCCACCAGGTGGGCCGCCTCCAGGGTTTACTACAATGGTAGGCCCTGTTTGTCAACTGGCTGTCTGGGTGGCAATTGTGGCTGTCTGCATCACTGCAATGGTAGCCATTTCAACCAATTCTTCTGGTTCTTCAACTATTGTTAGTTCAATGGGTGAGATGTGTACTGTCTGCTCCAGTCTTTCAGCTAGCTCCAATACTTCTGGTGCTTCTGCTTTCTGGTCTGTAGTCAGAGGGTCCAACTTTTCTGTTTCTCCACTGCATGACTTTTGTATCAGTGGAGCTGGGTCATCTCCCACTGGGTCTCTTGGTTCCCAATGAGTAGTATAAGGGTCTGTCTTGGTTCCTAAACCTAGAACCTTATATTCATTGATATCTTTGTCCTCTTCTGCATAGGGATGTCCATTGTGGTAGTCAATGACATACCACTGCTCATTGATATATTTGCAAGGAAGGAAGCTTCCTTTATATCAGACCTTGTATCTGTTAGGTCCTTCCTGGTCTGCCCAGCACCAGATGGCAGTTCCTTTGATTCCTGAGGGTAGAGCATCCCTTTCTCTAGCTTTGAACCAACCAAATTTGGTTCCTTGCTTTGTTTTCTGGGTGAACTTTACACATATGCAATGTTCTCCTTTGATCTCCAGTTTGTCTGCTTGCCACTGCCTTTCCTAGGGAGTTGGGACTTGTGTGCCCACTTACCACTGTCTATGCCAATGACAGTAGGGGTCTTTACAGAAGTGTGTGTGTGTCCAACCATGCTGCTCGTCAAGAGTCACATAGTACACCTTCTTCTTGTCATGGAGAGGTCTGTATAGATTCTCTCCCTTGACTACTTCAGCATAGGTTGCTGACCATATGATGACTAGATCCTAGTCCTAAGGCTTCCTACCTAATTCTGGTTTGCTTTCACTGCAATGTCTGTGATAGAAGCTCAACTTATGTTAAGGCTCCAAAGTGCTTTAAATAAGGTCAATGGTCATGTCTGTAAATGCGTCCTACCAATGCAGATTTGCTTGAGTCAAGCAAGCAGTACTTGTGGAGGGAAGGAGTGTTAGATCCTTCTAGAGTATGGCAACAAGATGAAAGGGGCTCTGCAGACAGGGTGGGAGTCAACTGTTTGGGATTGGCAAACTAGGTCAAGCTTAAGGCTCAACTGCTATGAACCAGGGGCTTTATATAGCCCTCAGGGATAAGGTTCATGCTACTATAGTACTGGTTGGTGCTATAGAAGCAAAGGCAGCTCATAGAAGCAATACTTGCTTCTGTGTAAATGATCTCGTTGCTGGAAGCATTAAGTGCTTCCCTAGTAGCAATATTGGTGTCATAAGTACTTTCCCAATCAGGGAAACAATGTACATGGCAGTACAGGAACATCTGGAACAGAAGCAATGCAACTCATTGCTTCTGTATCACTTCAACAGGAAGATATGATCAACGTGTTCCAAATGCAATATCAAGGAACACAAACAGTCAAGATCTGATGCACACATGATGCAAATGATGCAGTCCATAGTTCAGGTGTTCTGGCATCTTCTGGACCCCAAACCACTTGGTAACAGTAGGCTACAGTATGATAGTTCTGGTATGGTGTTTCTAGTGCCAGCATCCCTGACAATGATTGTTCCTGTTATGTTCATGCTGCCCTCTTAATTAGATCAGCTGCTCATTCTACATTTTACAGCCTTCATGCCCAAATGTGTCAGGTGAGTTCATGACCAATATTTGATATCTAAATGGATCATAAAACAACAATACATCTTGCCTAGAATGCTTCTTTCTCCCATTGAGATTACAGGATGAGTCAGATGGTACCTGATGTCAAGTTCACAGTAGGAGTATGTATTAGCTAACAGTTGCACCAGCCCAATATGTGTCTTATACTGTATGTGCTCCAGAGAGCCTTCATATTATTGTGTATGGGGATGGATCTGCCCATTTATAATGCAAGGGGTATAGTCTTCTACCATACCATGACTTGACTAAGGCTTGAGTTGGGCCCACATGTAGTTTTCACCCTATCTGGTCATGGACAGGGTCTGCACATCAACCAAATTGAGATTGAAAAGTTGGCATAGTGAGGTGGAGGAGTGGCAAGTTTGCCACAGAGCAATGTATTTACATCAGGAAAACTTTGTACTGGAAATAACTAGTCTAGTAATTCCAGTCACTTCTGGTGACAGTTTGTTTTGTGGATGGGATCCAGTAATATGTCAGAAAATTGGGAGGGCAATTATGATGGATTTTATTGCATTATATTGTCATTATATTTAAAATATAATGCAATGAAATAAATTATAATTTCCCTCCCAATTTTTCAACATAGACCTCTAATAGTGCATAAATGCAAGTTCAGATATATAAATCTTGGTGGTGATCACTTATTGGCTTTCTTCCATCTATTCTCATCACATGTGACTCTGATCCTGGCTCTATTGTGCTATGCATGGATTGCCACTGATATAAACCCTTCCTAATTCTTAGGGTATAAAAAGTGGGAGATCTCAACAGTAGATTCTCTTATTCTCAAAAACAGCTCAAGATCAATCTCAACTTTGAGTGTCCAGTGCTTCTGTGCTCAATCAACAAACCATGTCATGGTAACAGGTGCAGTAGAGATGGGCGGCCTAGTAACTGCATTATGGTAATGATTGGCGAGTGAAATGGAACATATAAACAAATATTTGGACAAAGTATTCGCTTGCTCGCTTACGGGCCACGAAAGATCACGGCAAGCAACAAATCAAACAGAAACTTTTGGCTCGACTGCTTTGCGACATTAAATGAGATTGGAAATGGGGATACAAGTACTGTTTAGAGCGCACATTTGTCGATCAGGTGATCCTAGTCGAGGATCTCGATCAGTGCCTGAACGCGGGTGGCTCGAGTTACGCGCGCTCAAACATGAACACCACTGGATCTTTTCCCTCTTCCCACAATGAACGTAGCTGACCTACTTCAAACCTCCCCCTCCGAAGAGCTCACAAAGCGCAGACAGCAGCAGCAGCAACAGCAACAGCAGCAGCAGCAGCAACAGGCCCAGCAGCAGGCCCAGTCACAACAGTCGCTTCATCACCATCAACCCCAGGGACAAGCACAACACCAACAACAACAGCAACACCATCTACCTTCGCCGCACGGCGACCGTCCAGACCACCGTTTCCCGGCCCAACCCCCTCCTCACCACCGGCCGCCGCATCCGCCGCATCGCAGTCCACAAGAATTCGACCGCCGTGAGCCTTATCCAGACTATCCCCCTCCCCCACCAGCCCAGCAGCATTCCCCTTCCATCGGGCCGGGCTCCGCGCCTGGATTTCTGCCTCCTCGCGGTGCACACGGACCCGTATATCTTCCTCCCCCTCAGCCTACCATCCCACATGGCCATCCCCACACACATCGACACGAGTACACTCCCCCCATCTCACACGCCAAACCACACACCCCACACCTGCCCTCTGCCCACCATGCTTCCTTCTCAGGCTCCCCACCCCCATCTGTCCTCCATGAGCCCTCTCCTATGTACACTGGCTTACCTGCTCCACACTTCCCGCCGTACCAACCGCCGCCTGCCCCGTCCTTGCCACCCTCTTCCACTGCCGGTGCACCTCCCATACCGTCCTCCTTGCCGGTTCCGGGACCTCCTGCTCCCCAACGCTGGGTTCCACGGCCAGATGGAGCGGCACCGGTGATGTCCAGCCTGCAGCCCCCGCCTGAGAGGGAGAGAGAACGTGATCGTGGGAATAACCTATCACTCGGCCGCGTGATGATGCCCGTAACTGGCCTGGGCTCATCGTCCGCTACTCCTGTCCCTCTCTCTGGGCCTGCCCTGGCACCCGGCACGATAATCAGGGACCGTGACCGCGAACGGGACAGGGATAGAGACAGGGACAGGGACAGGGACAGGGACAGGGATAGGGATAGGGATAGGGACAGGGATAGAGATAGAGACAAGGACAGGGAACGAGAACGGGAACGGGACAGGGAACGAGAACGAGAACGGGAGAGAGAGAGGGAAAGAGAGACTCGCTCGTCGATGGCCCTCTCACTAGGTCCTGGCCCGGCTCCCCTTCTTGAGGACGACCGTGAACGTGATCGTTTCGAAGGGAAGGTGCATCATCGTGATCGCGACCGCGAACGTGATCGTGGAAGAGCTCGCCCGCATCCCGCTCCATTTTCTGCCCCTCCGCCCCCGCTTCCGCCTGTACGAGAACCTCGTCCCCGCCCGCCAGTGACCAGCGCGCCTCCACTACAAGCTGGGCGACCGCCCATGGAATTAGACCACGAGCGTGAGAGGGACATCAATTACGAGAGGATTCGGCAGCGCGAAAGGGAGAGGGAGAGGGATAGAGAGCGAGACCGGGATAGGGAAAGAGAAAAGGAAAGGGAAAAGGAGAGGGAGAGAGATCCACGAGAGAAGGAACCCCATCAACGCGAAGGCATGGGTTATATCCATCCAATGGCACCAGCACCTCTGCCCCTCAAGGTTGATGATGGTACGTCCCATGTGGGTTACTCGTACTCTCAGGTATGTCCTACTACACTTCGGGGGAATCGCTAATAATGCTCATGCGCTCACATCTCCATAGACTTCAGGACCATCGCATCCTGATCCAGATGCACACCATACGCACGCACCACCGTCATATGAGCATTCGCATACCCACTCTCATTCGCACTCGTACCCACATCAACACTTGCACAGCCATCATCCGACTCACCCTCCCCCGGACCTACGAGCGCCGCCTCCACAATTACCTCAAAACCCTGGAGTGAGCCCACATCCACATGGACACCCGCATGGACACACACACTCGCGTCCTCACACCCATACGCACCAACACCAGCACCAACATCAGCATCAGCACGTGCATGCACGTTCACACTTTCCGACGGCTAGCGGGCACCATTCACACACGCCAACAGTGGCTCACCCGCGCGCTCGCCTAGCACTACCTTCCGTCCATCTTGGGGCGTTCGTTCATCCGTTTGGTCCGCTACCGCTACCGCGCAATCGTACGGTCGCACGGGCCACGCTCTACATTCCGGCCCTCGCACTGCCCCGCGTGCGACCCGCACATCCACGCGTGTGGGGCAGCGGTCCATATACAGACGACTCGGACATTATTTCCGCCGCGGTGCATGCTGGTCGCGTGCGGTGGAGCGAGGTACGGGAGGCAAGGCGCCGTGGGCGGGATGCCCGGGTCGAGGTGCAGGTGGTGCCCGCCGCGGAGAGGTACTTTGGCAGTATGGGCACTGCGCCTGAGCCAGGGTCAGGCGGCGACCCTGAAGACGACGGACGGGGATTCTTCAGTGCTGGATGGGGAAACGGGCACGAGGGCGCAGGGATAGAGATCCTGGACTTAACATTTGTCAAGGTGGGTCACGGAACAATCTTTTATTCTTGTCTTTGGGAAAAATGTTGACGTTCGTGGGTCGTGCAGGGTGGAACAGCGCATCACGCTCCTGGGCTCGGACGCCAGAATCGTAAGCAACGCCTTGGGGAGTACGCGACGGAGCGTGGCGCAGTGCTGGGATTTGCGGCGAGCGCTGCCGCGTCTGGCGTGGTTGGTGGGCGGACGAAACGGGCACGCGGCGTCGGTGTAGGCGCGTCGGGAGTGCCGGACTCTGATGAGACAGATGAGGACATGGACAGCGACGAGATGGAAGAGGAAGACGAGGAAGATATGGACGTCGATGCGCTTGCGGCGCGCGTGACGATTGTATTTGAAGGCGGCCGCAGTGGTGCGCTTCCCGGGTACGTTTTTGGCAGCAACCGTTTAGCGTTCCTTTTTATTTCTCTGATCAGATGAGTCCTGTTATCTGCAGGTTCAAGTACGAGCCCGATGCGCTTCGCGAGGCCGTTATGGACCCGCGTCTGCTACTATCTCCCGCTATTTCCCCCCGCTTGCGAAAGCGGAGACGTGTTGACGAAGAGGGTACGGAAGATGCTATGGATACGGAAGCGGACGATGTTGGCGCCGGTGCGCTACCAGTGCCGCGTGGTATCGAGCTCGAGACAGCCGTGGAACGCTTCTTGTTGCGGATGTATTACGCTGGCGCAGAAGCCGATGCAGAGAGCGCCGGTAATGCGACTACCAAGAATGGCGAAGGAGATGGAGACTCAGGCAAAACGAAAGCGTTCCTTGACGATGAGGAAAGCCAGCAGCCGCATAAGGGAGCGAACGACCGGCGGCGTTGGGAGATTTGGCTCCTCGGAACGCTCGACAATGGACGATGTGGAGAAGGACAGGTCACTGCTTCCCCTACCAGGGGAGGCTGATCTAGATTCTGAGGCTACCAAGGCTGGCGACGCGGTACTGCTACAGCGGGAGCTGCGCCTGTCGAACCTCGAGTTTGTAGAGGGCGAAGTGCGCCTGTTGCAGGACGCACCGCTTCCGCCTGCGGATTCGGAGTCTAGTAGCGGCGCACGGGAGGGATGGGCCATCGAGGTGCGGCGATGGCGTTGGGCGCGGTCATGATAAACGTTTACATCGATGTATACTTGATGGCATGGCATCTTGGCTCTCATGATCAGGCTGCCTATCAAAATCTCGTATTAATAACAATGGGAATAGGCGCCACGACGACGAAGCGATCGATAAGACGGTGAGGTGACTCTCCTCCCACTCCCCACGGGTCTTCTCGTGAACCCTTCCTACGCCCCTCCCCGGCTTGATATAGTGGTGAAGAGGTTGATTCTTGCAATGGCGCCACGGCACAATGAAAGCGAATCGCCGTGGCGTGCTCATGACCAGTACAGTACGTTCCCGAGGTGTTCGCCAAGTCTTCAACTGCGACAGCGTGCAGAAAATCGTCTTTTAAACACGGACGGCTAGTCCTGCCCTGTGTGTCCCCCGTCGGTTTTGGTGGCAGCGACACCATCCCCTTGGAGCCGATTCAGGAGATAGTCATCTGCCCGCCTTTCGTATTCTCGTTCTCGTACGGCACGGACCTCTGCATCGTTGTGGGTCACTGCTGCTGGTATGTTGCCATGCACCTTCTCTTTCCTCGCTCCACGGCACCTGTTCTCTTCCCCCCTACACGATTGCTAGAAACTTGGTCCCTATGAGAACTGATGGGAGATTCCTTACACACTCGAGGTTGCGAGCCTGTCCTCCCCGCGCCCGATGCACTGGATCTCCCATTAGCTTCTTTGCGAGGGTCCTGGAACCAGCATCGTGGCTGTTGTTCCCCAACACCCACACGGATGGCAATTACTGTATAGTACATACAATAATGGATAGAAAATCGATTAAATGTTAGACGCGACCACGTGATGAGTCGATGAGCCAAGGCGGAGGCGGCCAACGTTTCCTTTCAGTCCTTCTCACTCGCATGGCCGCTGAGACACAGACACCAGCAACAAAGAATTCTGTCCATTGGGCACCATCACCTATTCCATCGCCAATCTCCATCTCTTCGTCTGCATCGTCCTCGTCTTTGTCAATATCTTCAACATCAACCCTCCAGTACATCAATGCCCAACTGATCTCCCATGGCTTCGCGGTCCCCCCCGGCCTTTCCCTCGATGGGCTGTCGACCGCAGATGCAGAGGGATTGACCAAGTGCTTACTCTCCATGCTAAGTCAACGAGTGGTATGTTCTCCCCATCCCCAAGGCTACAAGACTTTTGTGCATCCCATACACAGGACGACATGACGCGCGCCGAAGAGCTCACGACTAAGGTCCGCACGCTCTCGTATGACAATGAGCGCCTGCGCACGATGCACGGTGCGGCGACCGCAACTGCCGAAGGCGCGGAGCGTGAGACGGCAGCGGCGAGAGCCAAGTTGACGTCAGTATGCTACCCACGGTTCTGTCTTGTTCTTTTCTTGTTGTCGTCCCCGGTTCGAAGTTACCACTCTTCTTACTTTTTTTTTTCTTATTTTCTCTTATGCTGAGAGTTTGGGGAGTTAGGATCGCGAACCACGCGCAAACGCAGGCGGAGGCTGCGCACAAGCAGACGATGGGCGACTTGCAACGCGCGCGCGCATCGTTGCAGGCGCTGCGTGCGACACACGTCGCTGAGCTCAAGAGGCGCGAGAAGGAGATCGAAGCGATGCGTGAGCGATGGAACAAGCTTGCCGATTCCCAGCTCAAGATCGGAAGTCTCCCTAGCGGGATGACCATTTCACAGCCCGCGAATGCGTCCGCGCTGGTGGATAGTGCGAGTTCTCAGGTTGCGCTGCAAAAGGGCTTCGTCGAGGGGGCGCTCGAGGAGGCAGAGAAGACATGTGCTCTGCTCAGAGAGGAGAACGCCGAGTTGAAGAGCCTCACCGTGGACGCAGCCAATGCGGTGCGCAAGATCCTACACAAGGCCGTCAGTTCCAACCCTGACAACTTGGACTTTGTACGTCCCCTTCTACTTTTTGTGCCCCCATCCCTTTGTTGCCGCATCTGACGCTGTAAGCGCAGCCTCCTCCCTTGGCTGCGATCGACCTTTTCCCCCTCGGCGCTCCCGATGCTGCCTTTGAACGGCTAAGAACATTGCTCACTGCGCTTCAAGATGCGCTCGCGACGCTGAGGGCTTCTGAGAACCCTGCTGCTGTCGCCTCCGGGTCGAATTCGAAATCACAAATTTCGCTAGCCGACTTGGCAAAGAAGGCGGCAGAGTCGGACATAAAAGCGCACAAATGGGAGGTAGAAGAATTGCGAACTACGATAGCCGGGCTACGTGAGGAACTGAGTGAGTACTCCCCCTCTTCCACCCGAGAGAGAATACGACGAGTTAACGATTCTGCTCAAAGAGAGAGCGAAAGAGAGAAAACTAGCGCCCGCTAGTCGTTCGCAAGACGTCCCTATTGCACATGGCAAGCTAGCCCTTCACCTCCCCCCAACTGATGAGACGGTGGCTGGTTCAACGTTGGAATCTCAACATGGCAGAGGATTGACTTGTCCCCGAACCAAACGTATGTCGTTTCATCTCGCTTTCCGCGTGCGTAGTTCATGCTCACCATTCCATCGATTTCAAGTCAATGCAAGTTGAGAAGAGCTCAAAGGGGGATTTGCCAGCAAAGCGTTCCCCAGCGCCAGAAGCACAACCTCATCCACGGCGCCTTTCTCCCCGCAAGACTCGTTCCAAGTCCAGCGCAAAGCTTGGCCACAAAACTCCCCTGAAAGCCAAGAGGGCCTCTGTCTCTGCGAAACGCTTGTCCTCTGTCTCTCACCCCAGACGACTGACAGGCAAGCGAGTCGAGGCGTCTTTCGAAACGGAGGTCATCCCCTCGACCGTGTCAGGATCGCTCCTGCCAACCCCTTTCGTCCTACCACCACCCTCACCAGAGTCTAGTCTCCCTCCACATCCCGTCTCCCTCATCGCGCCGTCAGGGCCGCTCCTCTTACCATCAACGACGCCTCCGTTCCCTCCGCCACATGTAGTTTCCTCGTGCTCCTCCGCAGCCGTAAGAGAAATGTCAGTCGCTCCGGACAAAGTTGTCCCAGCTGCATCACCCGAAGAGTGCGAGTCACGAAGCCAACTCCCACCGCCACCGTCATTCCCGATCGCAAAACCGTTGGCGCGCAACATGTCGCACGCATACTCGCCGGCCAAGCCCAGCCCGTTGAGCAGGATCCTCATGCTCGCTGACTCGCCTGAGAGTGCGGCAACCGCCGGGCAAAAGCCGTCTATCTCCCATCTTCTCGTTCTGCCTAATCCAATCCGTCAACAACCCCCCGGTGGGTTCACGGCGCCTGCGGCTCCCGTCTTCGAGCCGCCACCGGTCCTGCCGTCAACCTCCGTGCCCACGCCCGCACCTGCGCCCCTCAGCGCGGGCACAACCAGCAATGCGGCAGGCGCAGGGAAACGCCGACGTTCATCGTCCAAGCGCACATCCCGCGAGGCCGAACTGGACCACGACGCGGACGCAAACGCAAACGCTAATGCGAAGACGAAAGACAACGCCGGCAGGACGAATCCCAATTTGGACGCGGGTGGCGGTGTCGTCGCTGAGGTCGACATGGAGGTGGACGCCGTCGCCGGGACGACGAGGGACCCACGCGCGCCAGAGAAGGAGAACACAATTCGGCGACGGCTCAAAGGCGGACCTGCCGCCGTCGCCAAGGCTAACGCCGGTGGCGGCGGAGGCGGCATCAAAACTAGGAAGATGACCGCCACCGCTGCCGCCGCAAAGTCTGGGGCACCAAAGTCGGCCCCCGCCCCTGCCACTGCCCTTGTGACAGTGACCGAACCTGGGGTCGAAGTGGGGCGCGTGGGTGGTGCAGCTGGCCGGCTGTTGGCTGCCGCTCGTGATGCTGGTGCTGGTAAGGGTGCAGGATCGGTTACGAGTGGCCCGCGGCGTGTTCTAGTGGATAACCCGGAGGATGCTCCGGGCGTGTCAGCTCGACGTGTGTCGTGATTGTGTTGTATTGGGTGAAACGTGTATTGTACGTTATCGCTCTCTTCCTCCCCTTGGTCTGCCGCGCGTAATCGGTTCGAGATTCTCTGTACATACACATAACATACACATCGTATGATTGTGAACGATCCTCGGGACGAGTGTATATCGTCCCTCGGCACATATCCCGGTTGCAATCGCACCCTGCTTTGCTCCGCCCGAGGGATCGAAGGACTCCGGTGGGAAGGGCGTAACGCGATGGGACTCACAGAGATGGCATGAAGCCCGCAAAGTAACATGTCGAGCGCGATGAGCTCATCCAGTGGCACAATAGTTCCGACGTAGCCATCTGGACGCACGACGGCGAGCGCGCCCGCACTGCAACTGATGCCATATCGTTCGTAGATCCGACCGCCATGGGTGCCAGTGACATCCGTATCATCTAGAAGAACCCTGCGTATCCACCGCGTGAGGGGAACACGGCGACGCCCATCAGCGGGACCATGGGGATGTCGATATCAAGGGGGGACTCACTTGCTCCAGTGCGGCCGTAGCACGGGGGGGACCTCGAGATAATTAACGGTACTTTTTCTGCCCTGCAGGACCGTGACGACGTCAAAGGCGCCTCGGTGCTTGTTGAAGAAGCACCCTGGCCGGTTGAGATGTTCGACGACCTTCTGCATGTGCTCGCCAGGGAACACAAAGAACTTGAAGCGGGCATCGGAGGGCGCAAGATCCTGGATGTTCACCTCTCGCGCGTCCGCCGCGCGCACGAGTATGTGAGGAACCAGGCGTTGGCCGATGATAAGATTCGGCGCCGCGGTCTGATGAGTCGTCCGAGTTACCACCGAAGGTGCATAGTGTATGCCAATGCCAGATGAGAAGTTGCCGTAGCTTTGAAAGGCCCTTTATCGGAAGGAAGCACCATCAATTAATTACGATTGAAGAATTTGGGGTCCGTCGCTGCCAGAACTCACTCGATAAATTCTTCAGGCGTTGGACCATGCCCTTTGCCGTCTTCACGAAACTTCTCTGAGAACAATGCAGAAAACGTCTTGTCGAAAGAGATCAAATCTTGGGCGTATTTCCGGCGTTCAAACTCGTACTGAGCGCGCAGGCTTGAGGACGGGAAAGGTAGATCAGCATATGACCGACTCACTGTCTTGAGAAGCGAGATGTCCGCCCAGCCGTGCAGAACGTGGGTCAATTTCCAGGCTTCCAGTGGGGGAGGTGAGATTAGCTGGCGTTGCAATAAAGAAGATGAGCGGCGCGAACCAAGGTTGTGCGTGTCATTCATGCTGGCATTCATACCCTGACCGGCTTTCGGCGAGTGCGTGTGGCAGGCATCGCCAGCAATAAAAACGCGCTCGTGGGCGGTGAATCTCGAGGCAACGCGCTGCCCGACTGACGGGGGGTCAATGCGGATTCCAGAAGGGCGAGGGGAGCTCCTACTCTGATAGATCGTCCACCACTCGATATCATCTGGCGCGGCATGGATCGTATATGGCCTGACCGTCTTGTTCGCGACCTCCAGCAAGCGTTCGGGGCCATAGCGGACGAGATCGACGCGACCTGTGTTGGGGTCCACGGCGTCTGTATCGGAGAGTTGGACGTAAACGCGAATTTTATCTCCTTCACGAGGAATAACCATGCAAGAGCCATTGGCGGAGTGGATGGCCGATTTGTTGCGCGTGTCTGGAAAGTTGGTCTTATCGGAGGGAACGATGTCGACGACGCCCCAAACGAAGTCTGCCGTGACGTGACGTGACGGACGGTTTCGATGAGTAAACGACGACGACAACTGACCCGTCTGTTCACCGTCCATCGAAATCCCGAGCGTCTTGCGCACCCACGAATGCGCCCCGTCGGCACCAACGACAAACTTGGCCCACACGGTTTCCGTCTCGTCTCCTGCTCCCCTCGTCAAATGCTTCAGCACGACCTGCAGGGGTCGGTAATTTCGCGCCGAGACGGACAAGTCGGAAAACGAAGTACCTTGACTGGGTACGCGTGCGGATCCGCAAGTTGCTTCTGATCCTCAGATATCTGTAGAGAGATGGGAACGATGGAGCGTTCGACTTGTAAGCCTTCCTTGCTCATCGAATCTAGGAATAGGCTCTCTATCTCCCCTTGGTGTAACGTGACCTCATACGGATAGCGAGCAGTAGGAGCCGTCACATCGGGCACGCGCCCTATACACTGAGGCCCGCAATAACGTGAGTTATGATAAGGGTAGCGAGGCGGTCTATCAAAAGGTCAAACCTCGATTCCGTTTGGTCCAGGATTGTAGAACGCCTGCGGAAAGTTGTTGCAAGAAACGCGCTATGAGGACCCGAAGAAGTAATGTGTTTCCATACTGACTGCCATGACCATTATTGCCCCTTCATTGAGAAGCCGATCTGCAAGGCCATAACTCTGCATTGACATGTGAGCACACCACGGCGCAAGATCAAGGGAACACTGCTTGACATGCCTGCAACACTTCGATGGTACGTGGTTGGATGCCGTCTGCATGGCCGGCGGAGACCCTGGATGGCCTACGAGAGGGGGGACGCAAGTTGCATAAGTCACGGTGGTAGACAATGCAGCCACGGAATAGATTTCACCGCCTGTCGATGATCCGCACATTGACCCCAGCGTGAACGAGAGCATTTGCACACATGACGCCGGCAGGGCCAGCGCCCAATATGAGGACGTCAACGTGAGTCATTGGGGTGAATGATGGATTGCAGATGGCTGGCAAGGGGGGGTTATATAATATAATATATGGATATGAATTAAACGAGTTGATCGGACGGACGAGTTGACCGGACGGACCATCTCGATTCATCAAACAAAGCCAAATCAGCTCACACGTATGCAAGGACGGGTGTACAGGGAGACAGGTCAGGCCTAATCCTACACCTCCTCGTGGAAAACATTTTGTATCAACCGAGAATCCTCACTACCCTCTTTGGTCATCAGAATCTCTCCAACCTGCGCGTCATAAGCACGAAACTGACGTAATTTAAAGAGAGAGGACTCGCCTCTGGGGGAGGATTGAGCCCGAGTGCTGCTGCACGCTCCCAACGTTCCAGTCGCGTCACACCAATGCACGGACCATATTCATAGGACCTAGACGACACATAAGAGCGTCTGAGTGGGCTCGGAAACAGCAGACAGCGCCACGCACAGGTCGAAGATGCGCAAGATGTGGTGTACTGGCGACAAATCCTGCGCGTGAACTGCACCAGAAAAATACGTTAGATACTCAGAAGACGAGCAAAGACGACGAACCAGTCTGAATGTTTCCCATCTTTTCCCGAGCTAACCCAAATGCCTTGTTCCATCGCGAATCCTCCGCATCCAACCTCTCGCGCTCCACTGCCTCAACGGTTTCCTTCACCTCTTCATGCTCTGGTTCCGAGTCAGGTTCGTATTTGCGCTTCGTTCCACCAACACGAATGGGTGCAATCGAAAGGGGGTTCACGGAAGCAGCCACGGCCTTCCCCTTGTCCTTGAGACTGTCTTTGACACCATTGCTGCCGATGCGCTTGGAAGAGGTGAAGGACAATGTGCCCTGTCGCAGGCCACCAGAACGCGTGGAACGCGGTGCCGTTGTAGAGCTGGATCGTTGTGGTGCCATATGCTCGTCGTGGTTGAAATGAAAATGTTGTTGGTTGGATTTCCTTAACCGCACCAAGAGCTGATGTAAGCAACACAAAATGCTTTCTTGTTTGAGGCCGACTAGCTCAGTTGGTTAGAGCGTCGTGCTAATAACGCGAAGGTCTTGGGTTCGATCCCCACGTTGGCCATTCATATTTTTCGTCGTCGTCTTCCATACCAGATCCTGTGAGACACTCAAGGCGCCCGCTGTATTTTTCCTCCACACATGCTTCCAGTCTGAGGCGACTGCAACCTTCATGGATCAAAGTCAACATCAGTTTCACGCTTACGCGGCACTTTTCGCACTCGTTGCAATGCCCGTCTTTGTAAGTCCTGCTCACCGTAGATGAAGGGAGAATCATGCATGGACGTGATGAATCCTAGTATCATCCTTGTTCTTAGAGCCGTGGGCCGTCACTCCGACGTGCGCCGAGGCGAAGACGAACATTCATGGGCACGACGCTATCATGCCGCTTTCTGATCCATTCATGTTCCCGTTCAGAAGGGTCTGTGGGCCTGCAAGCGATACATCTGTGCTCATGTTCTGCTCCCAGGGATACCTCGTTCTACTTGCGTGGACACCCCCGCCGCTCTACGAGCTGCCGTCAGAAAAGCATTATTGCGCACCCAAAGATCCGAAAACTCCCCATCCACTCCCTTCCATACGTGATGCCGCTTCCTTAGACCTCAGCATCATCATACCCGCCTACAACGAGACTCAACGACTGCCGTCGATGCTCTCGTCTACCCTCGAGCACCTCGCCTCGTTCCCAAAACGTACTTTCGAGATCCTCATCATAGATGACGGTTCCTCCGATGGCACCGCCACAGCCGCGCTCAGGCTCGCGGCCGATCACTACCCAAAAGCGGACGTCCGCGTGGTGCAACTCGAGCGCAACCGCGGGAAGGGCGGCGCTGTGCGCCACGGCATGTTGCATGCTCGTGGGCGACGCCTCCTCATGGCCGATGCTGATGGTGCCAGCCGCTTTGCGGACGTAGAGTTACTGCTCAGTGCGCTCGATGCGCTGGCACCCGCTGAGAGCGACGCGGCTGGAATCGCAATCGGCAGTCGGGCGCACCTCGTCAACACCGAGGCCGTCGTCAAGGTACGTCTCCTCTCCTGCGGGCTCACCCTCGTCGGTCTCCTTTCACGCGCGGGGGGAGGAGGGGCCCGGCGTTTTGTTTTTTTGTTTTGGACGAAAATGTGTTTCGTTTTTTCACAAAGCCGACGTTGCCTTCAGCGATCCTTGTTGCGCAACTTCCTCATGTACGGCCTGCACACCGTTTTGCGCCTCGTGGGCGTCGGGCACATCCGCGATACGCAGTGCGGGTTCAAGCTGTTCTCCCGCGAGGCGGCCCGCGCGCTGTTCCCACGCCAGCACCTCGCAACGTGGATCTTTGACGTCGAGCTGCTGCTGCTCGCCAAGTCGCTGCGCATCCCTGTCGCTGAGGTGCCCGTGACGTGGCACGAGGTTGCGGGGAGCAAGCTCAGCGTCGCGCGGGACTCGTTGCAAATGCTGCGCGATTTGTTGGTTCTCCGGGCCAATCAGCTCCTTGGGAGGTGGAGCACCATGGAGGAGAGACTCAAGGCTGAATAAGGTGGATACCATTACAAGTCGCGTTCTAGAAACCTTGCTCTGTATCTATTTTATTGCCATCTCGTCCTTCTGCTCTCCAGGTTAATGCCGATAACCGCACTCATCCGTTCTCTGGATCGTAATCGCATTCAAGGGCTGCTTTTTCTGGAGGGGGGTTCAATCTGTGCTGTACCTCTAGGACCATGTCAGGAACCCCATTCCTCCGTGAGCTGAAATCAACCGTCTGTACAGGAACCAACAGACCTGGTTGATCGAAATGTGCGTTAGGATCCGTTCTTGGCATCCACAGCTGTGACGGTCGGTCCCTATCTTTGCTTCCTCGTCTTTTTCGTCTGTTTAGACCAGCTTCATGTGTCCCAAAAACGTGAGTTAAGACATCAAAGAACTATCTTTTCCGGATTTCAATGCCGAATGATGTTACGCCACCCCGTTTGAAAACGTCACTTTATTTTTGGTGTGTTTTCTGGTACGAGCGTTCCCACGCGGACGTCGCCTCGTGCTTGACATGCAGCCTCAACAACACAACCGTGTGATGCCTCGCCTCGGCCTGCGTCGCTTGACATGCCAGCTCAGAACTTGTACTTAACGAGCTCCCACTGTGTTACCCTAGAGCTTCCTCGGACAGTCGTTTTCCTCACTTGCCATAGAGTCCCTCAAGATCTCAAGCACCAATGTGGGCTTGACTTTATCCCCCGTCATAAATACAACTTTTGACCCATTCCTATACAGAGGATATTTTCCATGGCTGATCAGTGCATCAATTCAAACCCTGACATCGCAGGAATAGGGGTCAGCCCGCGCGCACCACGATTGACTCCATGTTGTCTAATGGTTCACCGTTATCACCTTTGTAGACGCGCATCAACTTCTACACGACCATACTCCTGACTGCACTAACACCCGAAACTGCGACTGAACTTTTGGATGGTCTATACAAGAATTCCGTCCTTTATGGACTTGGTCTCGTCATGACTGCCGTTATCCAAACCTTCCAGGAGCAATTAGACCTGTATCATGCAATATTTGTGATGCAAATCATATTCTGCCTCAACCTCGTCTATGAATACGGTACGATCTCTGCCAAACCAAGTTGTCATGATCGAAACGCTCACAGGTTCTATAGGCCAGAGAAGATTCATCCGATCTTCCAGTCGCGATCTCGGGATGAAGATCTTCATCGCGGTTCAGACTTTCTCCACCGTGCTATTCACCGTCTGGTTATTATACGTATGGATCAAAGACGGTAACTTCGGATCACAGCCAGAGTGCAACCACCTTGTGAAATACGTTCTATTCTTCGCCAACGTCAGGGCGACAGTGACCTGGTTACGGGTCCTGTTCATCATTTACCTTATCTTAACAGCATGCATGCTGTTGTTCAGGTTTGGCGTCATCCTCTCAGTTTATTACATGGAAGAGCTGCGCACGAACATGAAGGAACTGCGCACGAATATCCAAGACAAAATGCGGAAGGCCGTAACTGGCCCAGAATGGCAAGAGCAACACAGAGACACAGAACAATTAGCCTCGCAGCCAGAACAGCCAGAACAAACTGACGCCCACAGACCTGTACCCGCATTTGTGACCCTTTCTGTTGTGTAAATTTTTGGGATCGCCCTTATATATCAAGTTCTAACTTTCCTAATACGTTAGATCGGCTGTATATGGTGTTGCGACCCTCGAGTTGATCGTATGCATCGTGCCGTTCGCACCCAAAAAAAGCGTACTGAGGGAGAATCTAGGTCCACCGCAATCGCCCAAATATACAGCCTGGCGAAGATGCCTGGGGCTTTGGTCAGATCATCTCTTTGATCTTAATTTTCGGAAGTATCGTCGACATTGTGGTGACCGTTCGTGAGCGGTACACGAAGGAGGAAAATCCGTCCGAAGAAGTTGCTATGTCCAGGTTATGATGTCTTCCCACATCGAAGGTCCCCTCGGGCTCCGGCAGAAGCATTTTGTTGCACTCAACCAGGATCAGAAAGAAGGCCCCTGCTGTGGTGTCAAATGTACTGCAACTCAGAGGTGAAGGAGCTTAGTGTATCCTGTTACTGTACCATTTATTCTAGCTGCAACAAAGTGCCAAAGGTATGTTTGCAAGCTTGGCTTGAAAGTTGGTGCTATAGGCATGTAGTAGCTGCTTGTGAGATTTGATAATCACCATTTTATTCTTGTCCTTTTGACAAGCTTATAAAATCAATTCACTTTGAAAATATCAGAATTGCAATATCTTGACAAGTTGTAAAACTATCATATAGATCAGTGGTAACTCAGCAGTCTTGGCACTTTCACTTTCTCCTGTATCTGCTCAAATGACAAACCTTGTAAGTTATATTATCAAGTTCTTTTTTTTCTTTCTAGCAAAGAAAAATGGGGGTACATCAAGATGTTATATTATTTTTGGCATGTAATGTGTGCTCAAGGGGGTTCCAGAATAAAAAGAAAAACCACAGGTCTTTTTTTTATTATGAACCTGGCATTTTGCCCCAGACTAAGCATATCAGGCACATATGATTAGATTGTAGTGAGGAAGATGCTCTCTGAACTCAATGTCTGTATTTACCAAGGACTTGTATAAAGTAAGGCCACATTCAATGGCATAGGTCATGTAGTAGATCTTGTCTGTAGAGTCACTACCACTGCGAATAAACAGGTATTACATGTTGCCCAACATGATTACTGAAATCAATTGCGGACGCTCAAGAAGCCATACACAGGTAAAAGATGGTTCCACAAACAATCAACCTTGATGATTTGGAGAGGTGGGAACTGAGGCATGAACGTATACTGTTGTTGTGTTCGGGATGGCTTTCAGTTTCGGGTCGCAGGCAACCGCGGATTTCTGCAACTCTGCAACTTGATGATGTATCTGCCGGTCGCTGTCACCTAATAAGGCCCGTATCCCTCGCTGTTCACCGTCGAGTTGTTGAGGTCCTTCGTGTGTGAAACGAAAAGGCAGTGACTGGCCAGTCACGCCGACGCTGACCGCGGCTGGAGCGCCGTGCTGTGCTGTGAGCGATCCATGAATCTGTCAGAGACCGCATTTCTTGCACTCTCTTGATTTTATCCTTATTTTCTCTCTTCATTTACTCTACGCCCTCTAATCCACCTCCTCACTTCACAGCAGCGGTCAGAAAATGCCCACTCTTACAGTTTCCCCGGCTTCACCAACTTCCTCTTTCCCTGCCTCCTCAACTACTCCCCGTCAGCTTCTTTCCTCCCATCATCATATCATGTACTTATTACTCCACAAAGCCTCACTTAACGGTCTCGCGAAGCCCTCGGAAGACATGTCCGTGGCAGAGATTAAAGAACAAGCGAAACAACAGGCACAACGCGGAAGTCGAGGTGTATCCGCCCTTTCCCTCATTCGTTCCGCGAAGGGTCAGATATCCCTTGCCCAATCACGCGAAAACGCCGGAGACCTCAAGGGTGCTCTCGGTGCCTTCACAAAGGCCGCAAGCCTTACCCAGGTTTTCATGGATAGCGCAGAGTTCAAGGCAGAGAGCGTTCCAGGAAAGCGAGGTGTGCTATGGAAGGAGTTCGCAGACTTCCAGCAGGTGTGTGGCACGCTTTTCGCCCCCTTTTCTGCCTTCTTCATGTCCTTTAGCGTGAGGGAAGCGACCTTACGCAACGTGCGCATGCTATCGAAAGTAGATTAAGTCAAGCTGAAAGATCCGAAGCCACCCAGTAAGCCTTCTTCCGTCCCCAATCATCTACGTTCTTACAAGCCCCCCCCCAGACTCAATGGTCACCGTTCACCACCCCAAGAAAATGGGGTACAGAAGTTGTCTGGAGGAAGTATTGCAGATCGAATGCGGTCTTTGCAGGATGCCGGCTTGTCGGTGAGCACTACAAAACGCGTCTCCAGAGAGCTTCCCTCCGCCTCGGCAATACCGCTCTCGCCCACATCTACGTCCTCTGATGGCGCGCGGACAACCAGAAACTCCTTACAATCTCTTTCTCTATTATCGCCCCCCATCAGTCACAGCGCATCGACATCGTCAAGGACATCGAGCACGCCACCTACATCTACATCCCACTCCTTTGTATCCCCTTCCGCTTTCGGCCCTCCATCGCCGACGTCCTCAGCCTCTTCATCTCCACGCACGTCTTTCGTTACTCCAGTAGAGTTTTCCCATACGTTCCCCTCCATCGATGAACTTGAAGAGATTGATAGGCGACGAGCCGTCTCTGATGCTGACACCCGTCCCGACACGTCGAGTGGACAAGCCTCTCATCGGCCAGGTAGTGCTCACCAGGCTGGTGACAATTCTCCTAGTCCTCGCACAAAGTCTTTCCCCATCCTCCCCGTCGACCTGGGCCCGCGTCCATCAAGTACACCTATTACTCCCGTCGCAGACCATTTCGCGAGTCGGCCCGCATCCCCAGTAAAGCGGCCACTCGGCTTTCGCAGGTCCGGCTCGCCGCTCGTTCCTCCTGCCGAGCCCCATGTAAAGAGCATGGCAAAGCCACGTGAGCTGCACGATTATATGTACCGGAATGAGCTCAAGATACTTATGCTCGACGTACGCCCGCGGGAGGCATTCGATCATGAACACATATGCGGCGATGCCGTTATATGTATCGAGCCATCCGTACTCCTCCGTGAGAAGTGAGCCTCTGGTCTTCTTTCGCAGTCCTCCCTTTGCCTGAATGCTAACGGCATTGTGTACACGTTCACAGCGTAAGCGGCGAGACAATCGAAGACTCGCTCACCGTTGCCCCACGGGATGAGTGGGTTTTGTTTTGTAACCGCGACAAGTTTGATCTCATTGCCATCTATGACGAGGCTTCCGAGACACCAGGACCGCCCGATGCGCCGCTCTCCAGGCTCATATGTGCGATATACGAGACCGCATTCCGTAAGATCCTCAAGCGTGTGCCTGTGCTGCTCATTGGTGGCTTGGAAGCGTGGAAGCGGGATTTTGGAGTCCAAGAACTCGAGGTAGCGGAGGCGCCTCTACTTCCCTCATCGGCACCCATCCCTGTGGTAACACCACAAGCCACAGAGGTGTATATGCCACCATCGCCGCAGCCGCCAGCATCCCAGCATCCTCAGGTGTTGTATTCCTCGTCACCAGGTGTCGGTACGACAAGTCCCAAACCGGACACTTTCAGGCCTCTCCCTACAGCACCGCGCAGTCCCTTGCCAAATCGGACCAGGGCAGGAACAGACTCTATGCCTGAGGCTCGCCCGCTACCTACGTCCGACAACCACCCGCGCCGCTCCTTCGATCAGAGTCTCGCATCGCCACGGTAAGGGTTTCCTTAGTTGACCGTTTCGTGTCAGTGTGTTAACCTCGTTCTCGTTCCCTTCGTAGCCCTCCCGAATCTAGTGACCTTCCCTCAGAAACTATCCGCCGTTTGCAGCGCAAACCCACTATCACCCCTGCGCCTTCCGCTTCGTCGCTAAGTGCATTTCCTCGTACCTTGTCTGAAGGGGTAAGTTTTCAGGCCCGTTATCGGAATCGTCCTGTCCTTATCCTCACGGGTTATACAGCTCTCCTCTCCAACGATACCTCAAGGGATGCCTAATGGCCCCATCCAATACCCGCAGATTGCACGCACTGTTATTCCACACGGTTCTGGTTCCTCTTTCAATGGCTCTGCAGGCAACTATGGCCTCGTCTCGCCTCCTCAAGCGTCGCTCCATCCCGTGTCACTCTCCCGCCGGCGTTCAGATTTTCACGATCAGTCTCAGGAGGCCCTCGCGCTCACGGGCGCAGGTTTCGCTGCTCGCGCACCTATCGACTATCCTGACCTCTCGGCACAGCACATCCTTCGGCCCCCGCCTGCTGCCGCGGCTCCCAAAGAACGTCCGCGGACTCATGCCCATTCATTCTCCGTCCCTATGGTGGGACCGCCACCCCCAACAATCCCCTCAGAGTACCCGGTGACGTACTGGGGGGACGTGCAGATCGGTACAATGGGCCTGAAGAATCTAGGGAATACGTGTTATATGAACTCGACTATTCAGTGCTTAAGCGCCACGGTACCTTTCGCGCGGTTCTTTACAGGTGTGTTGTCACTCTCTTTGCTGTATTGAATGGGACGTAGGGCACTCACGAATTCTGCACAGACGGTCGGTGGAAAAGCGCTGTCAACATGGTGAACCCGTTAGGGACCAAGGGCAACCTTGTATATGCCTTTTCGAGCATCTTGCATGATCTGTGGCATGGAGAAATGCCGTATATTTCGCCTTTTCAATTCCGTGTATGCATTGTCCTTCCAGTCTCAAGGATTGATCGGTTGATTTTGGTATCAGCGTTCGATCTGCCTGCATGCCGCGCAGTTTGGTGGTTCAGAGCAGCACGATTCTCAGGAGTTCCTGAGCTTCTTACTGGATGGATTGCACGAAGACTTGAATCGTATCCTCAACAAGCCGGCGTCTGAGGTGACTCATGCTCGGGAAGAGGAGCTCGAGAAGCTCCCGCAACAGATCGCGAGCGAACAGGAGTGGAAGATCTATCGCATGCGCAATGATAGCATCGTCGTCGACTTTTTCCAGGGACAGTTCCGGAATCGGTTAGAATGCATGACTTGTCACAAGGCAAGTTGAACTCCCCCATTTGTTTTGCAGCCCACCAAATGGTTTTCTTTGACACAGACGTCAACAACGTATAATAGTTTTATGTATCTGTCCCTGCCAATACCATCGACCAAGAACAATAAGGTTGACATACAACAATGTCTTGATGCATTTGTCAAGACCGAAGTCATGGAAAAGTCAGATGCGTGGTGAGTCTTCGTAGCCTTTTTTTGCGCTCGCCTTAATAGGCCCATCTCACTCAAAATTCTGGACAGGAACTGTCCGCAATGCAAAACACTACGTAAAGCAACCAAGACGCTCTCCCTTTCTCGACTCCCGCCCGTGTTACTCATTCACCTGAAACGCTTCTCGTTCAAAGGTCCTTTCACGGACAAGATTGAAAAACACGTCGACTTCCCGCTCAAAGGCTTAGACTTGACCAACTACATGCCCCCACCTCTCCCTCCCGGAATCGACCGTGCGGGCGCGCAGACGTACCCGCCAGATGACCCCCGTTTGCAGATACCTCCATACCGTTACGATCTGTACGCAGTGACGAACCACTTCGGAAGCCTGAGCAGTGGACACTGTATGTTGTGTTTTTTTTTTTTTTTTTTTTCCTTTGCACATGAAGTTGTGCTTCTCATCACGTGGCTTAAACCCGTAGATACCGCTTTTATTGCCTCTAGAGGTGGCTGGCTATATTGCGACGATAGCCGCGTAACACAGGCCAGTGCAAAGGAAGTTGTCGTGAGTTGCATCTACTGTGCTTGATTCTCCAATGATGGGTCCATTGACCCATTCTGTCATGGCAGGGCAAGCCAGCATATATCCTATATTATAAACGCGTGAAGCCGTGAAACTCGTACATTCCCAAGATTTCTGTTGTCCCCTCTGCTCTGACTTTCTTTCATCTCTGTTGTCCACATGTATTTGCACTCATCTTGCACTCAAACGTTCATGGTTATTGTTACACAGGACAAAAACAATGTAATCGTACAATCCCCTCAGCCGTACCCTACTACTCTAAGTAAAAACCATAAAAGAGGGAGAAATTAAGGAAACGTAAAGACATGAATGAGAGACTACGGCCCGAGTCCGTGCGCGTGAGGGTGAATGTGTCCGTTGGTAAGCGGCATCTGCGTTCGACCCTCAAAGTGACACCGGTGACACGCGAACGCCCCTGCACGAGGTAGAGGGTGAAAGAATGGAGAGAAGGATGTCTTGCAGTGCGCGCACTGCGGATCTGTACCGTCGTCACGACCGCCTGAGATGGCCAACGTAGCGGCCCCGTGCCCGTGCCCATTCACCGGAGCAGCGTCCTTCTCTTCAAGGACAAGGTCCAGCCGACGCGCTTTGCGGAGGAGCGCGTGTGACTGGGCGACTGGAGCCTGCTTGTAGGTGTTGCAGTACACTTGGAGGGCCGTCTACGATCGAGAAAGGAGTATGTTGCGGAAGAACGACAAAAAGAAGTGATGAGAACGAAGAGGAGAGAAAAGAGAAGGAACGGACCTCTCCGTACTCATTCGTCTCGCAGACATCGAAAAGTGGCCGTCGGGTGCCCTCGTGCTCTTTGCAGCGCACGACAGGATACATCGTACCTGACACCCCGTTGAAGGAGACCAAGGCGCTAGGTTCCCGCTTCGCGGCTTTAGTCTTTCATGGTTTGGAGTCGGGTAAGTATCATCTGCGAAAGGTCACAAGGAACAATTGAAAGCACACTACCTGGATCTCAAAGCCGAACTTGAACCCGCGCGACCATGCACAGGAGACGTGGTACTCTGTCGGACAATCGGCACATCGGACAACTGCGCCGCCGACTTGGTTGCATAGGGTACATCGCTGAGAGGGCAATTCGTATCAGTCGCCCGCGGAACGATAAAGAACTCAAGGGTTCAAAAGTGGGACTTCTACGCACTGTGGACCAGCGATGAGTGGATATTGTGCTGATGCCTTCGACAATGCGCAGACGCCTCGCGTCGGAAAATGTAATCTCAGGTACGAACACCGCACACGCGAGGTGCACCCAGCCTTGTCCCTCCGTCGGCTTGCAAACACGCAGGAACGAGTCCGCAGGTGGGTGGAACGCCTTTTTGTCGCGCTCACGCGTGGGCCGAGGACAGAGCATGCAATCTGGGTTCTGCGACAGTGGTCGGTAATGCGAGCAGGACGGACAAACAGATAGACATACAAGCGAGGCCTCAGCAGTCTTTTCGTTTTGGCAAAGGTCACACGTCCAGGAGTCTACCGACCCAGGATCGACAATCCCACATGCACCTAAACGTATATTGCATTAGACTACAAGGGCAGAAGATCGCATGCCATACGCTTGGCGAAAGCTCACCAGAATGGACGCGTGTTTGGCATTCTTTGCACTTGAAGACTTTGCCAGAACCGTACTTGTGACAGGCGAGACAACGGTGCTGTGGGGAGCCATTACTTGTCGTCGCTATTGGTGTGGATGGAATTGACCCGTTAGTCTGTAACACGATCCTCCACGCTTAGCCCTGGTGCGTGCGAGCGAGCCGATAAACACACACCTTTATGCGTTTGGCACTCGACCCCGCGAGAGGAGTGCCCTCCCTTTTTTCCGTCTTGCCCTGCTTGACCGCAGCCGCCTCTTCACGAATCGGTCTGAGGTGGTTCAGATCGGCGTATTTGCGCCATGAAATCCCGCACGCATCACACAGCACGGATGTCGGCAAACCCTTTGGTGCCTTCCACCACAATTTAGTATCACGTGTTCGACATGCACCGCACGATGCGTGGGCTTTGCTCGGGGTGCGGACAATAGAGCCTTCCGAGTCTGAGTCGTCCGCAGATGGAACGGGATGTGCGTACGGAGGCGTTATTTTGGAAGAACCAAGCAGACGCCGCCTGCGATTCTCTTCCCCTAGTTTCATACTGCGTTTGGTGTCAAAAATGAGAGAGAAGAAAGGGAAGGAATGTCGAAGTACTTTTTCCAGTGCCCATAGTAGCGCACGACTTCATAGATTGTACGTGTACCAACTTCGTCGCGGACGGTACGTAGCTCAGCACCGTGGGTAAGAACGGCATCCTCAAACGCAGCCATCTCGTCGTCGTCCCACTCACGGTCGGCGTAGCGTGTCTCTGTGGTCTTCCACTGACGCGTCGAAAATTTTGAAGTGTGAGATGGCGTCAAGCAAAACATGCAAACGTCCGCGTACCTTTTCGTAGCGAAAGACGTTGGACACACCAACAGTTGAAAATTCCAGACCGAGCGTGTACGCCTCGGAGAAACGCCGAATCACTTCGGTGAGCCAGTCGACATTGGAGCGTACACTCTGCTTCGCGCTAAGGCGTGCTTTGCGCTGTTCGACTACAACTCGTGGATTGAGGTGTGTTGGGTGCAGAGGGCAGTGGATGGGACTTACGCTCAGAAACTCACGGGAAAAAACAACCGTGAGAGCCAGAACGAGACTGCGGGGGGGGACGCAAAAGGCTCACCTTGAGTATCGGACATAACGTGAACGAGATTAAGTACTTCTACAGTCGCCTCCCCGCCACGTTCTTGGATATCTAAAGGTTCTTCAGACGACAACCCAAAGTAGGTAGAACTTGAACGGACGGGACCCACCTTGATCACGTGGACTGTCCTTGGTAGGGATGGACGCTTGATACTTCGAGCCAACCCGCGTCGTTGTCCGGGGGAAAATAAGGTCATCGGGATCTGGATAATGAGGATGCAGACCTCAGCCACAAATTTCCGATCCCACGAGTGACTAACTCACCTGAGGTATCTTCTGCGACCGTATGCAATCTACAACAACAAATGATCATGTCAACAACACGCAAGAATCGTAGGAGAAAAACTCCGACCCAAAATATCGGAACGGCCACATCTTGAAATGGCGTACTGGCACGCTCTCCTCTTTCTCTGCGAGGGTGCGATCCTTACGCGGCCGCCCTCGACCCCGTGCTGGTGGTGCATGGGATTTCGGTTTTGCTGCAGGCGCTGGTACGTGCCGCACATCGTGGCCCTCGACCGCTTGCTCGTGTGCACGGGAGCATGGCCCACACGTCCACCCATAGCCGCGCGTGGGCTTGGCGTTTAACGGTGGTTGCACACAACCCATGTGGAAGAACGATTTGCAGCGGTCACAACGGACGGTTTCTTGTCTTCATGAGACGGCACAGAAGTGAGGAAAGATTGATCGAAAAGGGGAAGGGACGTACGGAGGGCACCATTTAGAACACGTCTCACAGTTTCGGAGGGTGTCGGTTAGGTCGGGCACGATTTCCTTCTCTGCCACCACATACTCATAACGTGAAGTGAGTTCATCCCGGATGTGCACAGGGACTGCAAAGACGGGCACACGATCAACATCGCCCTTTCCTCCGGTACAAATGAATTGACACGCACGGTTACGGACGTCATTAGACTGGATGACCTCAAACTCCTTCTTGATGTAGGGGTCGAATAGACGGTTAAAGTAGAATCTGTCGGGACGCTTTTTCCAGCCAGCTAGGTCGGTAATCTTGTCACGGTGTACGACGTAACACTTTGCACGCAGTTGAGCGACATCGCAGATCTCAGAATAGATCGCGGCAAGGAGAAGCCGTGAGTCCGCCACGGGGCGGTCGCTCACGTCCGAGGGGCGGTAGTACCACGCGAGGCGCACGCGCGTGTATCCTGGCGCGGGCTCCTTGCCTTTGCCCTTGTGGGAGGGGTGCGCGTCCTCCGCAGGGAGGAATTCCATGATGCGCGCGACGGAATATGGCGTACCGTCTCGAATGGACCAGCTGGGTGAACAATAGACGTGGTCTTAATTTGCGAGTCACAGATAAAAAGAAAAGAAGAGAAGAGAAAAATGTGAATTAAATTGGATGAGATTCAGGGAGGACGATAGGGAGAAAACAAGTATAATTACCATTAATTTTGACCTGCTCGCCGTTTTTGAGAGTGATAGAGGTTGCCATGAGGCACGGGCGTTCGAGGATGTGGAAGGAGTGTGAAAATGGTCAAAAAAATGATTCCGAGAGCTGGACAGATAATAATCGGTCAATTATCGTCAAATAAAGGCTCCTAGGAGCGAGTCTAATTTTTTCTGGGTTGTGGAGGGCGGTGGTGGATGAGCAAGGTAGAGCTGGTGCAGTGTTAGAATCCAAACTCCGACAGCGCACGATGACAAGTAAAGTACGATTACGATTGCTTAAGGAGGAGAGGAGAGTGTGCTCTGTGCACTGGGGGTACCGCAACTTATCCATGTCCCACAGAAACACCCTTGATCCACCCGCCCACCGCCGCTCGAGTAGCATCCGAGCCCTTGGTGAGCCTGACTTTGACCCTGACGCACCCGTCCTACCTCGCCCTGCGCTTGCTGTCGCTACCACGAATCGCAAGCCGAACAAGTCGATCCGCATCGACGGCAACCGCGGACTCCTCGTACACTGGGCTCGCTTTTGTCGCCGCCTCGGCGCAGGTACCCCTCCTTCCACTTCATCCCTCGTCGAAGAGTCCGCATCGGGTGGCGATTTCCATCTTCGCTGTGACATTCAGGGGGAGTGCCAACGCAAAGACGATGCGGAGGTCGATGAGGTCATCGTCGATCGAAGCTGGTCGGAAGAGATCAAGTCGTCCGTTTCGCTGTCCGAACAAAATCTCTCTCTCGAACAACCCGGTAGCCTCCACCTAAACCCCGGTTCGGGCACTGATCGTGAATCCGTCGCTCTTCACGACAATGGCGGCTTCTGGAATCTCTGTACGCCCCTCACCGTTCTTAGGTGGCGTCTATTTCCCGCCATCATGGACTTTTTGTCCCCCAAATTTCCCAACCAAAAGTCTGAGTTGCATTATGTCAAGGAGAACTGGTTCATGCGTAAAGTACGTCGCTCACCTCTGGCCATTTGTACTTTACTCCCTCTCATCGGCCATGCGGGGATCTTCCTGGTACACTCCCGTCACAGCCTCTTGCGATGTGGTCTTCCCTATTCCTTGTCGTCAATTGGGCGGTCAACGCCGCCCTTGTTCCTGGACCCGTCCTGCTTATTGACAAAATATTTCTTTACGGGGTTTGTAATACGGGTCACATCTTTCAAGTGTAACATTCACGTCGCTCATGCTCCAGGTTTCCCCTGCAAGCACCGTCCCTGTCCTTGTACTTGTCATTTACGACTGGCCACGTGACCGCTCAAACGCCTATCAGGTCGTACTTGCTATCTCCATCTGGTGTTGGTGTGTACCCGAACTCCGATCATTGTCGCCTCTCTGATCCATCACTCAGGGGCGTTTATCAACTTCTTTACATGTAAGGGCGTCTCCACGGGCCCTCAACGTTCTGGGCTCTCATGTCAGCTATTACCACAGCTTCCTTTGCGGTCTGTACAACCCGAACTTCTCGACTTTTCGTTGTGGCAGGAGGGATTTCCTTAGCATGTTCTAGTATGTTCCTTCGTGCTACATTTTGCCGTGGGATACCCAGATCATAACGAACTCTTTGTCAGCTTTACTTGCGCGGTGCCAACAGTCGCGCTCTTCGGCTTGCGCCAGAAACGCTTGCCTGCTGTCCTTTGCGCGACCGTCTGGGCTTGCTTGTAAGTAACACGTATTCATCATCCTTTACTGCAGATATCTGATACCGTCTCTCATTGACGTTTTTACGTAAAATATGTAACGAAACTCACAGCGCAAGTGCTGTTGTCCTCCCCCATCGCAAGATTTGGACACGAAGTGGGTTTGCCCGACCAGGTCTCTCTGTGCGCACGTTCCCTCATACGTGTCTCCTTGTTCCTTTCAGATATCCTGAATTTTATCATATTTCAAGGGTTCCTGGTTGGCGTTCACTATATGCTTGAGACAGTGCGTCGAACTCTCCCCATCTGAAAGTGACAGACTCATGTATTGTGCGATCACTGTACACGTGGCCTATAGTCAGAACGCAAACTCTATATACTACGCGACCAACTCAAGGTGCAGTTTCGCGCTACTCAAAAGGCACAAATCAACGAGCGCCTGGCAGCAGATTCGAAGCGCCGCTTGACATCGTGGGCTACATTCTTCAGTAAAACGTCGTTGCATTGGTCTGATGAGACCCCCCTGATAACACAGATATGTTTTTCATGATATGTTTCTTTTGCTTGCGGGATCGCTAGCGAGTCGTGACTAAGGACATTGTTGGCATGGTTCTACAGGTCCGCGTGCCTCTCAACACTGCTTGTGAGTGGCCCAGTTATACTTTTGGGCTTGAAATGCGTTATGAACGCATTTTTGCGGGTGTATGATGCATAGTGCTCGCGGTACAGAACATGGAGGCTGCTGGCATCGTACCACGCGCGCAGGAAATCGAGTTCAAGGCGCTAGAAGGGAGCTTAAGCATAATGTCCAAAGGCGAGAGCGTCCCGCCTTTTGTCTCACACATCTAGATTCTCTAATGCTCCTCGTCTTAACAGTATTGAACGATGTCCTAGATTTGTACGTTTTGTATACGTTGATGTTGTCAGTCGTTGATGTTGAGTCTTGCCCGTTCGGATAGTAATCGGATGGATAGTGGGAGATTCGAATCCGTGTCTCGGCCGTACTCCTTCCATCAGGTCATCCGTGGCTTGTTCGTCCCATTACGTCTCGCCACGGATGCCCGCCGTCTTGAACTTGTGACGGATCTTGACCCATGCATCGACAAGGCACGTCTTTTTAATGTCTTCTGCTTCCCACTTTCCATCAGGCCGGGCTTGCAACTGTAGTTTCCTTTCTTCGCTGCTTGCGACCCTCGAACGATCGGGGATTTCTAATTGCTAGATTCAGATCGCAAGGGATGCGGTGTATGTGGCACGCGGTCTCGATCTTGAAAACGTTCAAGAACAGGACGGGGACGGCCTCGTAGTAGGCGACGAGACGCGTCTGATGCAGATTATCACCAATTTGGCGAGTAACGCTTGCAAGTTTACACCTCCAGGCGGCCGACTCCGAATTACGACGCGGCTAATTGTACCGGCGTGTTTGCATCACGATGAGTCCACCGATGATGGCGCGAAGGTTGGGGAGAGCATCGAGATTGCGGAGAAAAGAAGCGAAGGAATGCGGATGGGTGATGCGCCTGGTCTACCCATGCACTCTTTTGACCGAGACAATGGGTTGCACGAGCCGCAGCGAGATTGGATCGTCGTTCGGGTTGAGGTCACGGATACCGGATACGGTATCCCCCCGAAGGAAATGGTTCAATCCAAGCTTTTTTGTGCGCTCCCTGCCTGGCCCTTCATGTTTTATGCCGACCCCTTCGTAAACATAGCGGCGTTTAATCAAACAGAGCAAGGCAAGCAGCAAGGCGGGAAGGGAACCGGCCTCGGCCTTGCTCTCGTCAGGCAGATAGTCAAGCGCAGCGGCGGGCGTCTAGGTGTTAGATCGCATGTTGGCAGGGGGTCCACATTCTGGGTTGAGCTCCGTCCGTCTAGTTCCTGTTTCCAATTTCTCATTTCGTTTATTCACAACGCTCACCGTGTGTGTATGTCTTTAGCGCTCGGAATTGGATCTCAGGCAATTGTGTCGCGGACTCCTGCCTTACCGCCTGTAAGTGACACGGGGCTGTCAAAGTGCCGGAGTAACCATATCCCAACGAGTCTTCCGAATGATATACCTTGTGAGCGTGCCTCTACCAGTCGACTGATCATCGAGGACTTGCCACTGAAGGCAAGTGCTGTCCCATCCACTGGAAGCGGCAGTGGTACCTTGTCGCCATTGGGGTCACGGCGCAGTTTGTTTGCCATGCATGGCCTCATGGAGCAGGGTGGACTAGTCGAAATCGGGCCCAAGGCAGGTGGATCGTCCTCTGTAATCACTCGCACCATCGGAGACGCCCTCGCGCTCCCCCCAGCACCAGAAGAGGCAGAGAATCCAGCCGATACATTGATACTCCCACCTCCACTGTCGATGACGATCCCGTCGCTGCCATCGTCGATTTTGCCTACGCTGGATACTCCGGGGATTCCCTGTCAAACCCCATCCACGTCAGAAATATCTGAAGCACTGGCGACTTCTACGTCACAAAGTCCGTCGTTGGTGCTGGTAAACACTGACAATGCTCCGATCTCCCAGATTCAGCCACAATCGCATCCGTCGTTAGGCGGACCAGGAAGACTCCCCGCGTCGTTCCGGCAGGGGCTTCGGGTACTCGTGGTGGACGATGATACGTTGACCCGGGTGTTGATGTTTCGATTGCTCACGCGGCTCGGGTGCGAGGTATCCATTGCCGAGAATGGCGAGGTTGCGCTGGGGATGGTGCTTAGCAATGATGGTGGAGGCTTCGCAGTCATCTTTCTGGACAACCAGATGCCAGTCATGAGCGGTCTGTCCATGGTCACGAAACTGAGAAAGGCCGGGAGGAACGATTTCGTAGTTGGCGTGACAGGGAACGCGCTGCTCTCAGACCAGGAGGAGTACCTCAAAGCGGGCGTGGATAGGTGCGTAAATTGTTTTCGTCCTCTCTGTATGCAATAGCAACAAATCGATTGACTGTTATCGTCCTCAGGGTGTTGATCAAGCCAGTGCTCGAATGCGGCCTGAGGAGTATGCTTGTGCTCGCTAGCGAACGACTAGCCGCAAATCCAGCTGAAAAAACTCATGGCTAATATCTCTTCCTTTCTGCGCCTGTATCCAGCAATTGTTCCTTCGTCTTCAATACGGTCCGTTCAATAACCCCTCGTTCACAAGTTCTTTCTCCGTCACATATCAACTCATGAAATTCCTTGTTTTTGTTTCGCAGCGCACGCAGAGATGTACTCCCCCAATGTTTTACCAACGTCGTTGTTTTTCTTGTTAGGTTTCCTGCTTCACCCTTTCTTCACCGGAACTTCACCCCCCGGCATGGCACTATCACTAGTTGCATAACGATTTATGACACAGCTTTCTAGTCCATGGGTATCAAGTACGCTCCTTAATTTAGGTTCTTTTGGTGTTGAAGGATGATCGTCATGGCTTCGCCGAGACGAACAATAATAATGCAGGGTAGTAATTCGTTGTCCACTTGTATATCAGGCGCCTAGCGCCAAGCCAAAATTTAATTATAGTAGCATCTTGTAACGCCTTATGGTAAATTTCACCTTGATCCTTTCCCCATCGCGCAAGAGCCTCAAGCCAAAAATAGTGAAACGTGAATTGGGACACATCCATTGTTCTTGTCAATGAGCCGTATCACGCTCATCGTTGCAGCGACGACGAAAAACGGGATCGGGCAGGCAGGCAAACTGCCTTGGCGCCTGCCGCGGGAGATGCAATATTTCACCCGAGCGACGACTGGACAGGGTGGCGCGACAAACGGGGAGGGCAAGAAGAATGCTGTCGTGATGGGCCGCACGACATGGGAGAGCGTCCCACACCGTTTTCGCCCGCTTCCGGGACGAATCAATTTTGTCGTAAGTCGGCAGACAGAGTACAATTTGTGCGTGAGCGGCTCCTTCGGTCACACGAGGATATTACTGCTGGACTGACTTGGTTTCTGTGGAACGAGTAGGGGAGTGGATGTAGACAAGAACAAGGTGCAAGGTGGTGACGCGTCCGAAACGGATGCGACTGCCGTGGCAACTGTAGTATCCAGCCTGGACGCCGCGCTCGAAGGCGCGTACGCTGAGGACGTGAGGCGCATTTTCGTGATTGGGGGTGCACAGCTTTACGCCGCGGCGCTACCGCTCGCCGAGCGTGTGCTCCTCACGCGGATCATCGAACCTTCGTTCGAGGGATGCGATGTGTTCATGCCGGATTTCATTGGCGGCGAGGGGGGTGGAGGGGAGTGGACGCGCGCGGGGCATGATGTGCTCAGCGCTTGGGTCGAGTTTGAGGTGCCTCAGGGCGTGCAAGAAGAGCGGGGGGTGAAGTACGAGTTTGAGATGTGGACGAGGAAGGGCTGAATCGGAAGATTGTGTATCTGGCACGAGGCGAGGGGGACGGAAATGGAATGGCAAAAGGGCAGGGCACAACACAATACAATGCCGAAGCGGGGCGAGCTCACGCTCACAACACGCCCTCGCCCTCGCCCTCTCCCTCTCCCCACTCATCTCACTTTATCATGGCCCAGTCTTCCTCCCCCTCAGAGAAACACCCGCCTTCAGCCTCCGTTTTAAAGGAGAGCGCTAGTGATACCCCCGCAGCAGACAATCTATGCCCTAATCTTGACGATGAGGTCAGCGCTGCACGCGGCGCTGGTGCGTTGGCTTTCGCCTTGCTTGCCCCACACGCTCCTGTTGAGTTCATCCCATGTCCTGCTTAGATCTTGCCATTCCACAGAAGCGGGAACGCGAGGTATCCCTCGAGCTCGCAGCCCCGTATCCTGACGATGCCGTGAGCACAAACACCCATCCATGTCCTCTCTTCTCCATCTGCTGTGGCCGTCTGACGTCGATGGTAGGAACACGATCCGTCATTGCATGACCATCGCTCGCAGTCGCCAGTGAAGAAGAGCCGCGCATTGTCTACTCCCCCTGAGGCTGACGAAAATGACGATGAAGAAGAGGACGACGATTTTGTTGATGCATTAGAGCACGAAGTGCCAATTCCCTCGCCACGACCCTCGCCACCACACGAGGCGAAAGGGTGTCGACTACCTCAAGGCGCCGATGATAACGGCTCGCGTAATGACCAGACTGCGACTCGAAACTGCGCCGACATCGCCGCCGCCTCCAAGGCACCTGACCATGCCCCACCCTCAAATGCGCAAACTCAAGTAGGACTTTCATCCCTCACACCTGTTGCTACGACCCCCGAATCCCAGGGTCAACCTGACACAGAAGTCTCTGCTGAGGATGTTGACGCAAAAGCTTCAGAGGGGGAAAAATCAGCCACCGCCTCAATGGAGCATACCGTGGCACCCCTCGCCGACATTCCTTCTGCCATCAAGGAAGTCGAAGCTCCTTCTATAACGTCTGAAAAATACATCACCGAACCTGACGCTCAGCCGCATGAAACCGACGATCAAACCACGCTGCACGGTCACGCCGAAATGGGTGGAGATTCCAAACCACGGGAGACCAAGCGTCCCACACCGCCGTTGTCGGATGTCGACGGTGCAACGAAGCGTCCTCGTGAAGACGAAGACGGCGACCAGGATCCTAACCCACGTGGAGCGAAACGTGCATCCCCACCACCCGAGAAAGAGAAGGATAAAGAAAAAAAGGAGAGGCAGGTGAGGAAGAAGAGTGGGTCCGACGCTCATGCACCGAGTGCGCCTGCATCCCCCAAATCTAAGCCTGTATCCGTTTTTGTGGGTCCTCCTATTATCTCTATTTCGCTTAACCTTGTGTTTGCTAATATGTAACAAGGGTGGTGGCGGCTTCCTTGCGTATGCAAGTATGGGATCGCCCTTCGCAGCCGTCAAGGGTCCCAGCCTCTTTGGTGCTTCGTCTACCCCTACAAAAAGTTCCACAATCACAACAATGACTACAACCGCGACATCAACCGCGACGTCAAATACGGCTCCCAAGTTGACCATAACTCCCTCCATTCCCAGTTCTCCACCAAAGACGGTCCCTAGTTCACCAGTACAGCGAGCTGCGAGCCCAACTCCCGCCAAGCGTACTGGATTTGAGGCTTTTGCCTCCGCTGCGTCGCCATTCGCGTCCGCCGCGACGCGGACCCGCTCTCCTGTCCGTCGTTCTGGTTCCCCGGGTCCCGGCACCGGGGCACGGTCGAACCCATTTGCGATATATGCTACGGGTGGCGCACAGGGTCTATTCGGCGCAGGTGGCGCTCCAGCGGCGAAGCGTGCACGTGGAGATAGCGAGAGCATCACCCCCGGTGAGAGCGGTGAAAGTAGCAGTTGGCGTGAAGGCAACACCGGGACAGAGAAGACTTTTGGGGAAAGGTTAAGAGCCGGCTCAGGCTCAGGTGGTGATGAGGAAGACGAGGCTGACGGAGGGCCGGGTGTATGGGGGGAACATGCAACGAGTGGGAAATGGGCCGAGCAGGAGGGTGAGTGCAGCTTCGTAGTGTGAGTCAGAGATCGCGGCGTCAACTTTCTTTTGGTCAGTGCTGACGGGCGAAGAAGAGGACGAGACTATCCACAGTGTTCGAGGAAAGTTGTTTATGCTTAGCGAGAAAAACCAGTGGAAAGAGCGTGGAACAGGCTTGCTTCGCCTCAATAGGCGAAGGGTGGACCGCAGCGGTGCACGACTTGGTGAGCCGCCTCCTACCGTTATTTCCAGAGGGTGTTCAAGTTGGCCCTTCCCCGTCTTTCTCCCTGCGTGGCAGTGATGCGGAAAGACGCCGTATTCGCAGTATTGCTTAACGTAGCTCTGTTTCGGGGCATGAGCTGCTCAATCGCTCAGGAGCGGTACCTACGGTTCAGCGTGTTAACGCCCGGTGGGACGATACATTACAACTTGCGGGTGCGTTTCCTTTGACCGCTTAAGGCGGTCCAATACGTTCGGCTAACAGTCTAGTCATGATTTTTTCCCTGGGTCTCAGGTAGGAAGTGCTCAGGCGGCGGCCGATCTCCTGAAAGCGATCAATGACAACATACCTCATGCATGAGCCAGCACGCTATCCGCTATTATCCTATATCGAGCGCTTTGCTTTGTTATTGAGTGGAGTATCTATCACATTGACAGTGTAACCGTTGTTGCAATTCGACCACTCCGATACATAGGTCTTCGCGTATTCCATCGGGAACCGTGCATCAACTCCGGAATTTGTGCAGATGATAGAATAGAACTCTGTGTCGGTTAAAAATCGCGTATAGCATTTTTATAGTGTTTTGGCTTCCGGAGCCATGGTCACCATCGCTTGCCTCTTGCTTGCACCACACCCAAGCCTTTCACTTCTGTCTCCAGCTGCCTTTCATTCCCACTCCACCTGCATCATTATTTTTGTTTCTCTTTCATCACTTCCACCTCTGCTGCCTCACCTTCTCCCCTCTGTTCTTCTTTCACCAACATCTTGCTGCCATCTTGACCAGCCTTGAATTTCTTTCATCATGCATACATGCCCCAGCCTGCCTGATGCCATTGCACCACTTCAACTGTCTTACCTGGGCTCAAATGGTCAGGCTTGCTTGTTGACACACCAAACATGAACATCCCTCATTCTGTGGCCTCACTGCCCCATCCCCACCTCATGGACATTCCACAGAAGTTTTAGCTTGGTTTTGAGCATCAGGTATGATACTTATGACTCTATTTTCCTTTCATACTTTTACTATACTGCCCCTCATCTTTTCATCTACAATCAGCCTTTATTACAACTTAATTCCATACATGTATCCCTTCAGTGTCTCACACTCCCATCTCACACTCCCCTTCTTGCCTCCCTTGAAGTATCTCCTTTCCGTGATTCAGATTCAATTTAAATAGCATACACTGTCAGTTGTGAAGCAAATATATCATCTCTGTCTCCCCCTCTAATTCCATTGGAGTCCAACTCAGCTGAAGGCAAAGCCAATTATTGCCACCAAGCTGTTGGAGCTATAGAATAAGAGCTCAGTCTTGTGTGTAAAAGACTGTATTGGGTTAGTTAGCTAACCTGTAGAATTATGGCTATGTACAGTATTAGCTTTAAAGGAAGCTATAAAGGAATGTACTACTGACCTCAGTCTTGTGTGTAAAAGACTGAGGGAAAATGAACAATAACTAAATTTGAATTATTTACATGTATGGTCTGGATTGTCCAGTTTGCACAGCACTTAGCAGCTGCATGTCCAACACAAGCCAAGTCTCTCCTTGTCATCTACTCAATTAGATGCTACCATTCCAACTGTTTTCTCTGGTCCCTACCTAATTTGCTGTTGTAAATAAGGTGGGGATGTTTCATCCCAACCAAAGACTTTTTAATTTGGCATGTGTTATGTCTGTTATTTTTGTGACATTTGTAACTACTGAGATGGTAGTGAACTGCTGAGTTCTTGTTCAAAATATCACACTCAAAAAAATGAAATCCAAAAATGGAAAGTGGCAAGTCACATGAAAATGAACAGTTTGGGATAATTTGAGCTCTGACACCTCTCCCCCACTATGACATTTCCATATTTAGTAGCTTACAAAGATTTGGTCATGTGACAAATGTGGGCTGATATAGTGGTGTGGTGAGGACCTATTTGGTACATCCTATGTAGTGTTTAAAAGTCCACTCCATTGGACCAAAATCAGACTGTGGACCCAACCAGACCGGACTGATGGCAACCAAACTGTAGCTGTGTCAGCAGTATCTGCAGTTGTTCACTCATGCTCTCTCATCCATCCTCTCCTCCCCTCTCCTTCCCACTAAACCTCTCTCCATGGCCAACATGACTGCCTGCCTCCCTGGACAAGCCTCCACCCCATTACCCACATTTCTGACTCAGCTGGAATGGATTTGCACATGCATTATCTTGTTTTCATTTCTGTGGTTTCTTTTTTTTTTTACACCACCACTCAGTATGCAAGCTGTCTCCCCTTTGCTTACCCACTGTGGGCCCTGTGGCTCATGCACTCATGCCCCTATGCCTCTATCCAACCCTCAACTATATGGATGCTGTTGAGTGATGATGATGATGGCGATGGAGGTCAGGCATCCTGGGAAGAGGCAGTGCATCATGGAAAGTGAGATGGCATCTCGTCCCTTCCCCACCAACTTTTTCTCAGATCCTGCACACCTGCTGCCAACACCAATACCAATGCCACCATGACCACCTGGGGGGGTGCAAGACAAAGAGGAAGACAGGATGGACCAGGACCAGGACCAGGACCAGGACCAGGACATGGAGATCAGCCACAACATGGTGGTGCCCAAGTCCCAATTTGAGATGGAGTGGGATGTGTTTGAGCATGATGTGCTGGGCCCATTGCAGCAGCTGGCAGCCACCACCGCCATGATGGGCAATGGTGCTGATGGGGCCACCACTGCCACCACAGACCTGCAAGAGACATATGTGCACATGACAATCGCTGTGGAGCCCAAGATGGTGCCCAGGTTCATTGGCCTGCCTGAAGGTGTGGTGCAGGGGTCAGCTGCCAGAAGACGGCATGGACTGTGGGGTGGGAGGGGAGGGGCATTGTAGGTGGTGTTGCATGGATGGATGAACCAGTGGGTGAGTTTTGGGCATCTCTTGCCACTTGCTGCTTCAGGTTGTGAACCTGGGAGCTGACAGTGGCCATCCCACCCCACACCTGCGTGACCTTGGCATGACATGGGCATGCTTGGCTCAGTCACTAGGGCGACCTGCAAGACAAGAGCCTCTTTTTTTTGACCTGACCAACAATGACAGGCACATGCACACACAACTCCCTCTCTCTCACTACATCACACACACAATCGCCTCCACACCCTCTCCTCCACCTCTGATGACATTACCACTGAACACCTGACACACATGCCTGCAACTCCCTCTCTCTCACCATCATGTCAAGCACACAAACAACTCCATGCCCTCCACCTCTTGCCTTCAATGCACACACCTAGCCCTCTGCCTCTCACCCTCAACGTGCACACCTGCTCCTCCACCTCTGATGATGCTACCACCCATGCGCATGAGCATGCCCACCCACCACTGCCTCATTGGGCAAAAGCCCCCCAATGCTCGAAAGCCAGATGACCACCCTTGTGTGGCATTTTGACCATGCCAACTAGTGCCCACTCATTGCCACCAGTAACACTTCATCTACCCTTTACAGTACATACAGCCTCCTACTATATTCTTCCAAAGCCTAGCTTTGTTACACCTGTCACCTCAATGCTGTGATCACCAAAAACACACACGTGTCCATACCTGGTCCATTGCTAATCCCTGCAATATGTTTTACCCCTCAATAACAGGAACATGGCCAATGCCTGGCAACACCATGCAACAACACATTCCTCACACTGTGCCTGCATTCCAACACATGACAACACCTCAGAACATGCACACCCCCCTTTGTGATGATGGGATCACATGCATTGTTATGATCTACCCCCTTGTTGGTTCATCACTGACCTCTTCTGTTCTTGTTCTCTCCTGTCACCCTTGTCCCTTTGGTTACCATTTCATCCCTTGATATTGATTGACAGCTTTACCTTCTTGTGTTTCATCTGTGGTTGATCCTCTTTTGCTATTGGCTTACCTTTTATCTATTGTGTTGGAGCTATAGAATAAGAGCTCAGTCTTGTGTGTAAAAGACTGTATTGGTTAGTTATCTAACCTATAGGGATGATAGCTATGTACAGTATTAGCTTTAAAAGAGTGTAAAGGAATGTGTAGTACTGACCTCAGTCTTGTGTGTAAAAGACTGAGGAAACGAACGTGATAACTAAATTATTCTAATTATTTACACGTACGGTCTGGATTGTCTGTTCACACAGCACTTAGCGGCTGCACGTCCAACATGCCCCCTCAGCCCAAGTGGTGCATGTTCCCTCCCATCTCCATCGCGAAGACGTTTGTACTTCTTGCAGCTGGGACCTTTTGTCAATACACCAGATATTTCCCCTTCTGATGGAGTGTAAGTAAGATTGATCCCCTGCAAGTTGACTCTTTGCTGCAAGAAGTGGTGTTGCACCTCAGCGCATTTGGTGCGGTCATGGAACTTGAGGTTCCTGGCAATGGCAATGGTCGACTGGTTGTCAATGTGGGGAGATCATGAGGAGATGGGTGTCTTGACCCAATCCGGTGAGTAATTGCCTCAGCCTTGCAGCTTCTTCGGCAGCGCGTGCGCCCTGTGGTGTGCTCCACCTCAGTGCTCAAGTGTGCAACTGGGGCTTGCTCCCTTCGGCTCCAGTTTATGGCCCCACCTGTCAGTATTTAGATGAAGTCCAAGGTGGACTTTGCCAGGTCCAGTTGGGGTCAACATATCTGACTGGGATCGGCTGGGTGCTGGAGTCATGCTGGAAGGTCGGGTGGTGATCGCTCGTACCTTGGGTGTACTGGGTCACCCATTTGCGTGTGCATCGGTGGTGATTCCCTGGGCACGCTTCTGTGAAGATCTCGTCCATCAAGTCTCCATTTAGGTGGGTGGACTCAATGTCCATGTGATGGACTTCTAGGCTTCGTTCTGTGGCTAGGGCCAGGGTGCAAGGGAGTGCCAGTCTTTTGACTGGCATGACTTTGTTGGGGTCGTTGCCCTCGACTTAGGTGAGTCCCTGTGTGATAACGTGGGCCTTGCATTTTTCGAATTTTGTGATTTGACCTTTTCATTTGGAAGGTCTACTTGCGTCCCCGCTGCGGCTCCGTTCTGTGGGCGTGGCATGGTTTTGGGAATGCCTGTGTCTTCGGACACGCATTTCTCCTTGTTGCGCACCTTTGCCCACTCTGCAGAATCTGCATGGGCTGTCGCCTTGCAGTGTAGGACTTGGGATTAGCTGGCAACATTTTGTGTGCCACATTTCCCTGCTCAGTACGTCTCATTCGGTGCTCACGTGGGATGGCGGAATGGCAAGCGTCCTTGTCGCGGACAGGTGTGCATGTGGTGCATTTGGGGAACATTTCAGATTATGAGGAATCTAGGTCCTTGGGTGTGTTGTTATCGCGTTTCTGTGTGTCTTGTGGTTCGGCAGTGTGGTGCCATTTCCGCTTCCACTTCATCCAACTCCTCCGCTTCGTCACCGTGGTCGAGTGTGAGTGCGCGTGTGTAGCATGCTTTGGTCGTCCCGTGGTGGATTGTGCAGGTGGGCTTTCTGCCTTGTGAGTTGTAGGCTGACTATGTGGTGCTGCAGGCTTAATGGGCAGGGAATCGCCTGCTCCGACACCTTGCAGTTTGGGGTGCAGCGACTGTTCCGCGCTGTCCACCTGTCTCAGGCTGAACGGGCAGAAGCTTGTCTGCTCTGACGCCTTGCGGCTTTGCGTGCAGTGGCACTTCCATGCTGTCCGCCAGTTTTGCCTTCTCTGCCCCCTCAATTCTGCTCTCCTTTTCCCATCCCTGACACTTTTGGCTGTGTTGTCAAATTTGAGGATCACGTGCTCGATGCGTGATGTGGGGCCCCCTTCGTTGAATACGACATTGCAGGGTTCAGGGATGTGGGGGGTGGTGTGATGTGCAGGCTTGTATGCCTGATGGTTATATGTGTGGCCCAGGAACATGTGCACCAGTGACCTTCGGGTCAACTTGGTGAGTCTCTTCTCTGGGGCGTGCATGGACATGCGCGTTCCGAGGACGTGTGGCCAAGAGGGGTCGGGGTTGTCCCTGCTCCGTGCCTCTTCAAGCATCAAGTCGTCCAAGGTGTGCGTGGATGGTTTTGCGTCTGTACGTGTCGCCTGGACCCTATTAAGAGGTGTCCGGGTCGCGCGTTCTGCAACTTTGATGTGTTGTGGCATACCCAGGGTGTTAATTTGATGCATGCATCCCCTTTCAGCTAGGGATGTTTGTGCTTCTCGCCTGGTGTGATCGCCCCCTCCATTCATACGGGAGGTCTTCAAGCATTGGCTGGTCATGGGCTCAACACACGCAGTGTATGGTTGGGGGTGCTGGGGTGCTTTCGGACTTGCTGCTTCAGCCTGCCGGCGTGTTCCCACAGTTCCATTTTTGCCCAGTCGGAAAGCTGGGGTGTTCTAGTAGGTGGTTTCCCACATGTGTCCGAGAGGTCCCAGTCTAATGCAGTGTCAGCACGCATTTCCAGTGTCTTCAGGGTCTTGCTTGTTTCTATGCCTTTGACCATTTCTTTTTGTAGCATTTGTGTTGCATGGTCGGAAGCTGAGTGTCCGACTGCAGTTGGTGCCAAGTGTCGAGGGAGGCCTTGGAGGCCATTGTGCGTGTGGTAAGGGCAGCTTCAAATTTGTGGCTGCCTTCCGTGAGGGATTGGTCTAGCGTCGCTGTGTGCACTGACTCGGGTTTGGCTGTTTGCATGGCCATGATGTACAAGCTTTCATGTAATGTTCCCTCACATATCAATTGGTTCTTGTCGTATATTCCACATGTCTCTCCCTGGAATTGCACTGCCACCCCACGTTGGATGAAATGGGAGACCTGATAAGAGGTTCCCTTTGAGGTCTGGGACATACAGGACTGTCGCAGAGTAATGCAATACTCCGCGCACCATTTGCGTGCATCTGGACTCGTATTTGCCCGGTTCCGGTGGCGGTTATGGCACTATTGTTGCCTAAGGCAACTAGAATGGGTGATGCGAGTGGGGTGAGGTGTATGAACCAATCATGATGGGATGTCATGATGCACAAGGTTCTAGAGTTGAGGAGCCAGCTGTCTCTGAGATCAGCGGCTCGTAGCTGCTCCTGAGTTGTGGCCGCACGGATCAGCTCATCTTCAACTGCCAGATGTAATGAGATGCTGTTATCGGATGTGTGGACGTATGCGATGGCAGCGCTGGCTGGTAGCTGAGCTGTGGGCGTCGCTACAATGTGTGTGCTTGTGCCAGTCCCAGTGGTCATGGGCAGTTGCTGCGTTGTGCGCACCCGTGCCAGTCATAGTGGGCATGGGCGTTGCTGCTGTTGTGCACACCCATGCCAGTCATAGTGGGCGTGGGCGTCGCTGTGTTGTGCGCAATTGTGCCAGTCATAGCTGCTGCTGCTTTGTCCTCTGGATTTTCCAGCATTTGTGTGTATTGTGCCCCCTGCATCTGCAGTGAGTGCACTTTGGTGTGCGTTTCTCATTCTGTGCCTCCCGGTCCTTTCCCATTTGGGCCACCTTTGCATGGTGAGGTGTGGCCGTGTCATTGGTCAATCGGATTCAACACTCCTCGTGGAGGATGTGGTCCGTGACATGCTCAGCTGTTAGATGGCTGGGTGGCGTTGAGTGAAGAGTGGCCTTGAGTTTGGCCATCTTTTCTGGTAGCACGAGAATTAGCATCCAGATGAGGACTTTCTCATCTATTGGGTAACCAAATTTCTCGAGGGTTTGGGTGGCATGTAGCTGTCGTAATATCTGGGGAGCCATGGGTTCCATTTCCCAGTATAGGTCCGTCAGTAGGTGTGCAACGCATTGCTCGCCCTTTCTGGCAAAGTGCTTTTTGAGTGTGTCCCAAGTGTTTTTGGCTCCAGCAATGCCTAGGGCAGTGTCGAGAGCATGCCCGTTTAATGTCAGTAAAATGTGGGCATGTGCTTCGTGATCTTTCTGCTCCCAGTCGGCGAAGCCGCTTGGGTCATTGCTGGGGTCCAGTTTTGAGTATGTCCCTCTTATGATTTCCATCAGGCCATTTGTTTTGAACAGTGCCTCTATATTAGCTTTCCATTGCATGTACGTGACTGTGCCACCTTCGAAGAGTGGTCTGTCATAACCAGTGTTGGCCGCCCATGTAAGTTTTTCCTGCAGCTCCTACAGTGGGAGCGTGGCTGCCTCTCGAGGGCGCAACATTTGCGGTTGCTGTGGGGGCGCTCATGGCATTTTGTTATGCGATTTGGAAGCTGGTGGGAGTTCATGATGTCAGGGATGACCAGGTCTCATAATCTGTTGGAGCTATAGAATAAGAGCTCAGTCTTGTGTGTAAAAGACTGTATTGGTTAGTTATCTAACCTATAGGGATGATAGCTATGTACAGTATTAGCTTTAAAAGAGTGTAAAGGAATGTGTAGTACTGACCTCAGTCTTGTGTGTAAAAGACTGAGGAAACAAACACGATAACTAAATTATTCTAATTATTTACATGTATGGTCCGGATTGTCCGTTCGCACGGCACTTAGCGGCTGCACGTCCAACATATTGTTCCACATATAGTACTGTACAGCCTCACTACATACAGTATTTAAGCACCTGTAGAAGCTGGGGAATGTCCCAAGCTTAGCTTTGTCCCATTTCCTGTCACATCCCTTGCCCTGTATAATCTCTCAAATCACAACTTGCTTGTGCTGGCTTACATTCTGCTTGACCTGAGCACACCTCAAGGAACTCTTGTGTTCCTCTTCCTCCTGTGCCTCTCTCTCATCATCATCCTCCTCTTCTGTGAAACCAGAAGATTGACTCTGTCTACAGACTGAGTCATTGTCTGACTCAATCTTGAGATGCTAAACCATTGATCTGGTCTCTTTGAGCCAGCCCCACTGAACCCTTGAACCAAGTCACAGGGACTTGGCCCCACTGAACTCTGAGCTAACGCTCCAATGGCCACAACACTGTAACATGCATGCAAGGTCAAAGACTCACTCAAGACACTTTGACTGAGGATGGTTACTGTTGTGATCTACCCCTCTTTCGGTTTGTCCCTGAAACATTTCTTATTGTTCTCCACTTTTCACCCTTGTACCCTTGGTTACTGTTCCATCCCTTGTTATTGATGGTTTCTTATTGTTTTACTCATTGTGTTTCACCTATTGTTCGAGCTCCTTTTGCTACTGGTTAGTACTATCTATTGTTCCACATATGGTACTGTACAGCCTCACTGTTACGAACCAAGGCCAAGTCCTGGCCAAGGATTGCCCTATTTTACTCAAGAAAGACCTCTCTCACTTTGCATTGCCGACTCCCTTCCATTTTCTGGGCTATCCCTCCTGTGGTACAAGATATTGCTATTTCAAAAGCACTCTAACACGACCAGGCACCGGTTTCCTAATCGGGTAATCATCGCGTGGCAGCCACATGGCCACCCAGCCACCATGGACCCGAAACAGCGGCACAAACTCTTAGAAACTGTTGCATAAATCATCTGATGTCATCAAGGCTCCAATGACATCATGGCTGACTGAGCGACTCCACAGTGACCTCATAGGCTCACTAAGCGCCCCACAGTGACATCATAATGATGTCATCGCTCCACAATGATCAGTAATGCGCTCAGTAAGCCTGAAACTTGGCATAAGCAAGTTTATGCCTCTGTAGTCCTATTGGATGGTACCAAAGAGTCTAGAATAGTCCCAGTGCTTTGTAATCGACCCTGTACACTGTATATAAGCCCCAATGAAGCATGGCAGTCGTCAGACTGTCCATTTGTGATACTCTCATACTCCTGGGTACTCCCCTGCGACCGCTCAGTTTAAAGACTTCCCTTGCCTCCAAGGTACTCTTCAACGACCGCCTTGTCTAAAGCCCCTCGCTGCACTGGCCTCCAGTCTTCGCCTCTGCCTCTTGCAACACTTACCAGTCCCCATCTGGTACCTCCTCGTCGTTTGGCTCGTCCTCCTGTTCAACACCGCCTTCGCCGCGTATCATCTGTTCCGACCTTTGCCCACCTGCTCCTGAGTCCTTAGTGATCAGCAGTACGTGTCTTGACACTCACTAGATACAGTATTTAAGCGCCTGTAGAAGCTGGGGAATGCCCCAAGCTTAGCTTTGTCCCATTTCCTGTCGCATCCCTTGCCCTGTACTCTCTCTCAATCACAACTCGCTTGTGCTGGCTTACACTCTGCTTGACTTGAGCTCATCACAAGGGACCTTTGTGTTCCTCTTCCTCCTCTGCTTCTCTCTCATCGTCCTCCTCTTCTGTGAAACCAGAAGATTGACTCTGTCTGTGGACTGAGTCATTGTCTGACTCAGCCTTGAGACGCTAAACCTTTGATCTGGTCTCCTTGATCCGGCCCCACTGAACCCCTTGAACTAAGTCACAGGGACCTGGCCCCCCACTGAACCTTGAGCTAACGCTCTTACGGCCGCGCTGCCATAACACAAGCTAAGCTTCCCTACTCCATTCTGGAGATCAACCTTGAATTACCACCAAATTGCTGGGTTCGCATCCAACCTAGACCCTCACCAGACCTCCCCCAACATGTTGTTGGAACTGCCACTTGGGACAGCTTCCACACCTTCCTCTGCTACATTACCACTGAAAACAACAAAGAATTACCAGTTGAATTTATCAACAACGGCTGGTTTGAGCTACAACTCAGAAGAGGACAGCTCTACACCCATACGGACCTAGAACTCATCAGGAACAGCCTTGGATTAGGCTACTGGAGGGAAAATGACCCTCTTTACGAACCCCCATCAGAAACAGAAGCCTCTTCTACAGAAGGCA
>JAGFNK010000253.1:0-73520 GCA_025769875.1 Russula earlei | reverse complement strand
AACGCACGCACACAGCTTAACGCGTGAAAATCGCGCACACCAGAAAACACGCGTTTCTTGCCATTCAAGTATCAAGGGTGGGGATTGTACCATTGCATGTGGAGGGAGCTTGGAGCACTTGAGGAAAGGGCGGAGAGTATGAGAGAGAGCTCACAAAAACGAAAAGAAAAAAAGAAAAATGCAGAGCTGAACACGTGAAAATAAACATGTTGAATGTGATCAGGAATATGGAGTGAATTACAGAGAAACCCAAAGGTAATAAAACAAAAGGGGGATAACGGCCCTTTGTGGGCCTGCGAATGTGCGCGCGTTTTCTCGCGTGTAGTGCTTTCTTTGTCTGCGGCGGGCAGTTGCATCTTTTAGCAGGTGGGTTAGATGATCAAGAATTACTATAAAAGGCGATTGGGTCGGCAAGAGAATCGGGGCTTCAATCATGCGTGTAAATGACACTAAAGTATTTTCTTAATCACTTATTCAATCACTTATTTATTATGTATCTGGCAAATAAATTACAATACAAATAAAGATTTTCTATTTGTAAGGATCAGCAGAAGACAAGGCGATCCCACACGATGGGTACTGCTTTCTACACCAACAAATTTCACAACTTGAAATTTAAATCCAATCCATGACACCCACTCGGAATAACCATGCATGTTTCCTCTATTTTTGTCATATTCTGCCTCGCCATGGGCGTCGCACCATCGCTGGCACTTGCTATGCCTGTACGCCCACCTCCTCGGGTCCATTTGCATCCCTGAAGTTGGCTTTAGGAAACCGAATAAAGGGAAGGGGCAAAACCCGCAGAAGAATAGGATCCCGTCAAATAATCGTATACAACCCAACGGTCGTGGAGACGTCTCCACGACCGTTCGGCCAAAGACACGCGGGAACCGGAATAACCGGAATCGGCCGTCCTAGCCCGCTCCGTCCCAGTCCGGTGACAACTGCCAACATCAGCGGAAAGGGGAAACTAAATTAGAAACAATCATGATTTAATAATGTAACTCATATGTAACTTACATAGCGCAGTCATAACAACTTTATAAAAAACCCTATATTGAAAACATAATTACAATTATGGGAAGTCATTATAATCGAATTATGTACATTACGTCGTTATATTGACACCACCTCCTGATACACGGCCTCTCTGTCACGTTGCCCACATATCCCACTGATTTTCTCGGTGGCGAGTTCGCGGTTCACTTCTTAAGGCCTCTGAGATTTGAGAGGTCACCGGAACCAAGAGCGCATGGAATGACCACTCTTCGTACACATCCGAGTGTCATGGCAGTTTGCATTTTTACACTGATGAATATTTCTTTTTAAGCCGCCGACGTGAACCTCTGGACCTTCGTGAGACGTCTTCAAGTGGTCATCACACGCTCGCCGCTGTCAAGCTTGCGAGCATGCGTCAAAGTGCATCAACAAAATCGATTCGATGTGATTTAACGCATCTCCCTTGTGTACCCGATGGGGAATTTCGCTGAGGGCAAGTTATGATAAGCCGACAGAGGGGACTCGCGAAGGGGTGCTGTTATATAGAGTCAATGGCTTTGAGGTGTAATTCCCTTACGAGTAGGTACTGGTTACCACCACCATCTTCTACGCCCCGTCTCGTTCACACCCCGAACAACTTCCCTGACTCGCATTTAAATCTACGACCCACGATTCGGAATAATACTTGCTCTGTTTTTGCCATACTCTGCATCGCCCCCTCGCTGGCACTTCCTTCCGGGTCTGATTCTAGGTACACCCACCTATTCAAGTTCCTGAAGTTGACCTCGTCCTGCCTTGCAGGACATCCCAAATCAAACACCCCACAGAAGGGAAAATCCACAAGCCGCGAGACCCAATTTCCCCCCTCCGTCAGACTGGTGGGCAACTGTCACATCCCGTATATGGGGGTATCATCGCGGCTGGAAATGGGCATGCCAGTGGGTGCGGCCGCAGAGCCGAAAGTAGAGATGGTAAGATTATTCGCTTCCAATAGGATGGCCGCCGGAGTTGCGCCAACAGTACATCGCCTACCTTGAGAGAAGAAGAAAGATTATATGTCATCGTCATGATATAATTGGGTGTGTCCCATGCATCACGAGGCATACTCATACCCACCCCCGTTCACCATGTCTCGTCCCCCCTCAGGCTCTCCCCCCTCCTTTTCTCGCTTCCAATCCGCCCTTCATGTTTACAAAAGGCGGACCGGGCGAGACCTTCCATCCCATCCACTATCATCTACGCTTCAATCGTGCGACTCTCCCGATGCCATCCTTGCCGTACTTCGCGAGGAAATCCCCGCGTCCGGTCAATCCCTTCATGATCTCGACTCGTTCTCGAAATGGCTCGTTCCGACCGTCAACGTTATCCATGCGTTTTCCGCTAGCCTCGATGAGGGCGTCAGCCTCGTGAGCATCATATCATCCGTCCAGGGGAACTTCACAGATATCTGTCCCTCAGACGCTCTCTCCGGCCAACATCGTCTTTTCGGGCATCGGGGTTCTCTTTTCGGTCTGTGCTTCTGTCATGCCTTTGCGCGTGCTATTTTGACTCTCGGGTTCTCCAGGTAGCGAAAGATGTAAGTTCTAGTCGAGACAGGCTTGTGGACGTGTTCAATCGTATTGGATATTTCTTCCGTCGACTCGAGATCTACACCGGGGTACATCCTACGGCAGCTATGATGGACATAATCGTTGAGGTCATGGCGGAGGTGCTGATTATCCTCGCAATGGCGACAGAAGAAACCAAACGCGGACAATTGGGTGTGTTGGCCCGGTGTGGAAGGCCCCTGTTGGCTTACGATTATCCAGAGAAATACGTGAAGAAGCTTATAGGGAACACGGAGGTCGAGGATGCGATGCAGAAATTAGACAGGCTGACACAGGAAGTGGCACGGATTGCGTCTGCGGAACGTCTTAAGAACTCCCACGGCATAAACGGGACACTGATGAGGGGTAACGACAGATTGAGGGACGTGAATGAGAGGGTACGAGCTATCAACAGCGACACGCAGGACGTTGGCAGGAAGGTCCGAGATGTCTACGACAGGGTACAAACTCACGGCGTTGGTGACAAGATCCCAGGCGTCCACAACGAACTGTATCATCCGGTCGATCGTTCGTCCTTCTTTTCACCTTCCTGCTCTTCATATTTGTATTCGTGACCCTCGGATGTGTTGTTGACAGAGATTCAGCACCGACATAGCCTTCTACGATGGCTTTCACCCCCAGATCCATCCACCAACCACAACGTTGCACGCAGAGTCCATCACAATGGCACAGCTCAGTGGTTCTTTCAAAGCGCCCTCTTCAGCTGCTGGAAATCCACCGGTTCTGTCTTGTGGCTACATGGCAAACGTGCGCTCTATATTCAACCCATAGTACTAACGGGTATGATTCCTAATCATCCCCCCGACGACGTACAGCCGGTTCGGGGAAGAGCATTCTCTGGTTTGTCCTCTTTGTCCATTTTTGCTTCTGCGAAACTCACATGGTCAACTCAGCTCCTCCATCATACAGGACATCATAGCGATGCGCGACGCAGGGAGGGCCTCCTTGGCCTATTTTTATTTTGACTTTAGGGACGTCGGTAAACAGAAGCTCCACGACTTGCTTGCTTCCCTCCTCATCCAGCTTTCTGCTCGCTCCGATCACTATTGCGACATCCTTTCCAAACTCTACCATAACCACGACCGTGGATTACGAAAACCTAGCGATCGGGCCATGATAGAATGCCTCGAAGAAATGCTCGCTCTTGAGGCACGAGGCCCTAGTTATATCGTTATGGACGCGCTCGATGAGTCCCTCAATACGTCTAGTCTTTCATCTCCAAGAGAAGATGTCCTTCGTCTTGTGGATGAACTCGTCAGCCTTCACCTCCCAAATTTGCACATATGCGTTACGAGTCGGTCGGGACTCGACATCCGGGCCGTCCTCGAACCGTTAACTCACCACTTTGTGTCGCTTGATGATGAAAGCGGACAAAGGCAGGATATCATCAACTATGTCATCTCTTTTGTCCACTCAGACCAAAGGATCCGAAAATGGCGGGAGGAGGATAAGGATTTGGTTATCAAGGCACTGTCTGAAAAGGCGGGTGGTGTGTAAGTGTGTTTCCACATCCATTCACATGAACCACTCTCATATAGAATGACATAGGTTTAGATGGGTTTTCTGCCAATTTCACGTCCTACGACAGTGTATCCCACCGAGCGTCCGGCGTATCCTGGAGGACTTGCCAGAAAGCTTGGACGAGACATACGAGCGTGTACTGAAGGAGATCAGCAAGTCGAACCAAGGACTCGCTCATCGACTATTGCAATGTCTCGTAGCAGCAGCACGGCCGCTCCGAGTAGAGGAACTCGCGGAAATCCTGGCTTTCGAATTCAAACCGATGGGAACCCCGAGGCTCAATCCAGATTGGCGCGGGGTAGATCAAGAAGAAGCGGTATTATCCTTGTGCTCCAGCTTGGTCACAGTCGTCGACCACGGACATTCGCGTGTCGTGCAGTTCACCCACTTCTCAGTCCCAGAATTCCTGATGTCAAGGCGGCTCGCGGAATCGAACAAAGGCGTCTCGCGATACCACATTCGACTCCGGCCTGCCCACATGATCCTTGCGCAAGCATGCCTCGGGATTCTACTCCGATTGGACGATCGCATCGGCGAGGACGAGATGGAGACCTCCCCACTGGCTCCATATGCCGCTGAACACTGGGCCACCCACGCTCGGTTCGGGAACGTGTCGTCGCGCATAAGGGGTTCCATGCGATGTCTCTTCGACGTAGACAAGCCGTATTTTTCAGCGTGGCTCTGGATCCACAATCCCGATCGTTTCGGGCGCGCATTCGGGACACGAGCGGGACGACCTGATGCATGTCCCCTCTACTACGCGGCTCGGTTCGGATTTCGTGCCCTGGTGAAGCACCTTCTGATCACGCATCCGGAGGACGTGAACGCCAAGGGTGGATGGGATGGAACCCCGCTGCATGCGGCGCTGTCCGAAGGACACATCGGGGTTTCGTCCCTGTTGCTCGAGCACGGCGCGGATGTCAACGTCCAGGACGTATGGGAGGGGACCCCCCTGCATCGCGCGTCGAAGAGAGGACAGCTCGTGATAGGGAAGTGGCTGCTCGACAAGGGGGCGAACGTCGACGCCCGAAACGGATCGAACTGGACTCCGCTGCACCTGGCGGCAACATTTGGACGACCCGAGTTCGCTCGGATGTTACTCGACCGCCAGGCGGAGGTTGACGCCCGCGGCGATGGCCAGCGCACCCCCCTGCACTTGGCGTCTGCGAATGGACGTCTGGAGGTTGCGCGAGTGCTGTTGGAGTATGGCGCGGATATCAACGCGCGTGACGTGCGAGATCGAACCCCGTTCGAACTGGATTCTATAGAGATAGAGCCGAGGGGGCAACTTGAGGAGACTCTGCAGCTGATATCAGAGCACGCCTATTCTCAACTACTATCCGAGTGCGGAGGTAGCCCGTCATAGGTCCTGTCTGCAATGCACATTAGTGATAAGAGTGTTACAAGCCCGCCCGGTACTTGGACATGATTACATAATCAATGCAACCACCACGAGGAGGGAGACAGCCTGGGAGGGACCGACCAGGACAGCGACCACGGCGAAAGCGAAAGAGAGTTTGATCCTTCACACCCACGACCGTCTCTTTCAACATGGACTCGCTCCAGGTCCCTGACCCCTCAATCCCTGGCCCTTCCCGCCAGTCCACCCCCCGTCCTGCCTCTGTCTCGCAGACTTCTCCACTGTCCCCGCCTCCGCAGCCTTCCTCTCGAAAGCGGGCGTCCCATTCAGTCACCGCTTCCTCCCACCCGGATGAACAACAGCAGCAGCTGCAGCAGCAGCAACCACCCTATCGTGACATCTACTCCCATCCGGCAGCCATACAGTATGCCGCGAGCCATCCACGACGTGCCATTCCAAAGTTCGGTCCTTATTTACTCCTGCAAACTCTCGGCGAGGGCGAATTCGGAAAGGTCAAACTCGGTCTCCACACTTTATGGGGCGAGGAGGTTGCCGTGAAGCTCATCAAAAGACATAACATTGACTCTGCCGTTCGCATGACAAAGGTCGAACGAGAGATCGAGGTCCTCAGGGTTCGTGCTCCTCCTTTATCGGTTTCTCTCGTCGTCGCTTCAACCACTCATTGGTGGTCACAACAGATGCTCAAGCATCCCAACATCGTCAGATTATACGACGTCATCGAGACCGACAAGTACATCGGTATCATCCTTGACTACGCCTCCGGGGGCGAATTGTTCGATCACATCCTCGCCCATCGCTTCCTCAAAGAAAAGGACGCTTGCCGCCTTTTTGCCCAGCTCATCTCTGGCGTGTGGTACATCCATCAACGCAAAATCGTTCACCGCGACCTCAAGCTCGAAAATCTCCTCCTCGACCGTAATCGCAATGTCATCATCACCGATTTCGGTTTCGCCAATCGCTTCGAACACCGCTCAGACGATCTCATGCAGACCTCATGCGGCTCGCCTTGTTATGCCGCTCCTGAACTTGTCATATCAGAGGGCGCTTATGTCGGCTCTGCCGTTGATATATGGTCCTGTGGTGTCATTCTCTATGCCATGCTCGCTGGCTATCTTCCCTTTGACGACGACCCAGCCAATCCGGATGGTGACAACATCAACCTACTGTACAAGTACATCGTCAACACGCCTTTGTCATTCCCCGATTACATCTCCCGTGAAGCCCGTGACTTGCTCTCCATCATGCTTCAACCAGATCCTCAGCGTCGCGCAGATCTCAATCTTGTCATGCGACACCCATGGCTTGCCCCATACGCGTACCTATTCGAGAAGACCGTCGAGGACCTCGAAGCGAGCGCTATCGAACTCCATAAGGCTAAGCGACAGGCTTATCAACGCCAGATGCGCAATGTCACCCAGGCACCAGCCGAGCAAACAAAGGTGTCGCGTTCTCAGAGTGCTAAGAATGACGTCTTTCCCCATGCCAGCGTGGCCGTCGCGCCTCGGAGTCACTCTCATGCTCCCGAGGACCAGACGTTGTACGAGACCTCGGCTGACCTTGCTGCTGCGTCTCAAGCTCAGGCGCAGCCCCGTCGTGGATATACCTCGACGATCGTCATGCCGACCCATCCAACTGGCTATCTGGATGATGATCCCTTCGCACAAAGCCCAGCCGATTCGACTCCTGTTTCAGTGCCTATCATGTCCGCCCCCGCCGATATACAGCATGCGCAGCGCGCGCGTTCAAGCCCGCCGAAGGACCAACTGCCGCCTATCCCTCCACAGGCGGCTGCAGTCAATGGCACCGGAAGCGTGCGCAGTAAAGCAGCAAACAGCATGCGGCACACGATTCAAGTTGAATACGGTCAACCCGAGCCTCCTCCAGTACCCCCTCATCCCAAGCGCGATGAAACACCCAAGAAAGAGCCTAAATCTCCTCAGGACCGGCAACCGTTACCGCCGTTGCCATCCCCACCTCATCCGCGGGTTCAACCGCCCACGACACCGCCTCAACAGCACCAGCAACGGGAGAAACCCCGCAGGTCGTCCGTCACCGGTCCACGTCCCTCTCCCACATCGCTGCCATCCATATTTCCTACTACCTACACGCCTCCCAGGATCGAGCCCCCACTCGTTACCGTCAACGCCGCAAGTCCGCCGACGACCCCACATGCCCAAACAGACGAGAAAGGATCTTCTTTTGCGGCAGGTACTGCTGGTTCCGCCTCATCCAAAAAGGGCAAGCACAACAGAGGCCTCTCTATCGACAAGATGGGCCTCGGCAAGATCTTTGGTGCTCCTTCCCCAGCAGAGGCTGCACCGTCTCCTGCCCAAGCTGCTCGCGTCCCGTCAGAAAGTTCGGCGGCAAACTCGCTGTACACTACCATCTCAAAGATCTCAGGATCGACCTCCCGCCGCCCATCAACATTACAGGTTACCCCATCCCCCACCACTAGTCCAACGGTCGAAGCTTCTGCCACCCAGACATCACTGCTCAGTCCGGACAATGGAAAGAAGAGTCGTCGCAGCACACTGAGCGTTATGGTCGAGCCCCTCACGCGCACCATCAAGGCCCGCCCTGGTCGCAGCTCAGCGCGCGATCCAGAGACGCCGTCTCGCGAAAAGGAAGCTTCACGCGAACCGTCAGACCGCCGGTCACGTCCAGTGCTTCCTTCATCTGGAGAGCAGGTTGCGCTCGGCGACAAGGTGCCACGCGCCCCCGACACCATTGGGCATAGAATGCCTGCGAGCACGAGCAAGGCGCGTAAAGTTATGCAGTGGTTCCGCTCGCGCAGCAAGGGCCGTGGTCTCGACGACGACGGAGAAACATCTATGCCGCTGGGCGGAAAGCCATCCGTACGCGATGCGTTCGTCGTCAGCGCGAACGATTCGTCTACTTCTATCAACGCCATGCAGGTGTTCCCCACCGGGGTCCCCTCTGAGGAGTATACCCAGATGCCATCCCGCATGGGTCCGCCGCACCCACACCGCACTGCCAGTACTGGGGCGGAAGGAGCACCGGTTGTTCCCAGCTTTGCAGAGCTCGTGCGGCGCCACGTCGCGCCACCAAAGGGTGTCATTCGCACACACCATGGTGCCGTCAGCCAAGCCACTGTCACGACCGGCGTGCCGATCCAAGTAATGGGCCACGTGCAAGATGTGCTCCTAGGGATGGGTGTCGAAGTACGAGTCGAGAGCGACTACAAGTATCGGTGCGTGCGGGCGAAGAGACGGAGGGCGCCAACCGCACCGTCTGGCTTTGGCCTTGGTTTGCGGGACCCGGGGCTCGCCGCTTTCACGTTGATAGGGTCCGCGGCATCAAATGGGGTGCGTTTCTTTATTTGTGTTATTTTTTTGATGACGTTGATGTCGATGTTGCGCATGCATACTGTCAGGTGGACAAGCGTGGACTACCCGTACCTTCACAATCGTCGTTTGGTGGGGCGACGAGCGGCATGCTCAAGGGCTTGCTCATGCGCCGCCAATCCTCACAGGTCTCTGGAGATGCCGAACCATCCTCGCCCGAGATCGCGACCTCTCCCGTGCAGCCCCCCGGCGGCACAGTGCAGTCACCCCGGGGACGGCCGTTCCCGCCCGGAGAGATGGCGCCCGAGCCCATTTACGGCGACCCGAACCAGGATCAGGGCGATGAAGTGCGATTCTACGTCGAGCTGACGAAGTTAGATGGCCTGAAGGACACATTTTCGATTGATATTCGTCGGCTCAAGGGTAATCTGCGGAGCTACAAGTTTCTGTACGACTGTATCACGGAGTGCGTGATATCTCTATGTTCACACACTTTTTTTGGCATATTTTGCTGATCTGCCCCCCTTTTTTTTTTTTTTTGGCTCGGTCATAGGCGCCTTGACTTGAAACGGTGAAAGTAAAAGTAGAGGGGAGATTCGTCCTGGCCAAGGGTGCCAGTGACAGTACGGAGTCGTGTGAGTCGTCGAGACGTGTCGAGCTCTCTTTTGTACCCTTCCTTCTCCCTGCTCTGTGCTTCTCTCACATTGATGCATGGGTTCTCGATCCCTAATTTATACCCGCGTAATCAATCTTTTTTTCCTCTGCGTATGTCTCTCTTCCCCTTCTGTACATTCCATTTCGCGTCTCAATACCTACCTACCTCTACGCCTGCGTGCCTTGTCCGGTCCAGTCCCTGTACAGGTCTTTCTCCGACAATTACTACAACGATTTCTCCTTCCCATCCTTTGCTTTCCTCTTTTTTTTTTTTTCAACTGAAGCAAGCACCCTCCGCACACGAGTAACGGAACACACAAACCTTTTTTTTTTTTTTTTTTCTCTCTCGCAGGTTCTCCCTTTCATACTTTCCAGGACACCAAGGGTGAATGCAATAATTTCAATAAAAATGGACTTGCAAAAAATGCGAACGAACGGCCATGGATGAGAGAGGAGGGCGTGGAGGATGTGTGGGCATACTACATGTCCATATGCGCACAGACAGACAAACAGGCAGGCAGGCAGGCAGGCAGAGAGACAAGGCAAACAAGACAGAGGACAGAAATTAGAGATAAGATTTGGGACAAACGGGAACGGGGGAGATGGTGGGGTGGCCAGTACCAGCCACGACGCGAGAACGCAACAGCAAGGTCGAGATGGACGAAGGAAGGAAGGGGCCAGGAGGGGCCCTGACCTTGGAAGATGCGTGCGAGCGAGGAACCCCAAAGCTGAAAGCTGTCTGCGTCCTCACACCACCAGGCGTCATCGTAGGAGTCGGACTGGACGAGCCACGCCTCGGGCCTCTCCCATCGCGGCTCTTCTTGCGAGGCCGCCTCCCCCTCCACCGCCATCACGTTGGCCGCCCAGTGCGCCCCCGCAGTCCCACCCCGTCTCCGAAAACCCTGCCCCATCCCCTCCGCCTTCTCCTGCCTCCGCTGCCGCGCACCTTGCCGCTCGTCGTCCGGCGCTCCGTCATGCCTCCCGCACGGCGGAGCGTACTCCGTCACATCCGTCCATATCCTCAGGGCAGGAGCAGCCGGGGCGGACATCGTCGCGCCCGAACGACTCGCAGGAGGCCGAGGCGGCAGCGGCAGCGGCGCATGCACCAGCTGGGGGGGAACGCCGTGGCTGCCAAACGAGCACGCCTCCGCCTCCGCCGCGGCTGTGGGTGGTAGTGGGGGTCGCTGCCACCCATCTGTCGAGCCACCGCTGCCCATGCTCATCATGGGCGCAGCGCCGGTGCTGAGGGCGAGGCCGAAGGGTGGTGCGACCTGCTGCTGCCGCTGCACGGGGCGGCCACTGCCGTGCAATAACGATGACGGTGATGGTGATGACGATGACGATAACACCGTCGCGGCGGCGAGGTTGAGGTAAGGCCGCCCATCGGCGCCGCCCTCGCATGCGTTGTCCGCCTCCATATCCGCGTCTGCATCTGCATCCGGCGCGGGCCCGACGAAAGCGAGGTGCAGGCAAACCTCTTCCATCAACAGCGCCGGGTCGATGTCGATGTCGACGGGGCACGGCATGGTCACTGCTTCTGGAAATAGGCCGGCGCTACGACGTCCGTCGGCGTGCGTGTGCATAGGCACCTTCTGCGTGGGCAGGTGAAGTTGCAGGTCCCGTCCGCGTGTGTCGATGGCCTCATCCGCGTCTGCGGGCTGCTGGTGTTGTCGTGGCTTTGCGGTGCTTGCGCACATCTCCTCGGCATACATCGGCATGCAGGGAGAGACGGGAGACGGGACCCATGCGGCTACGGAGTGGAGGCTGCCGTGCCCAGGGTCAAACACGACGGGGTATCCAAAGAGCCCACCGGGGAGATACGGCGAGGGCGTCGTCGGTCCAAGGCTGCCCGCTGACAGGGTCGGGCTCGGATAGACGGAGAGATCGGGCGTCCCAAAGATCGAGGGACAGAAGCCACCCTCGCCGCCGCCGTCATCGCAGCTCGCGGATCCGACGACGAAGTTCAGACCCGGAGGGGTGTCGTTCGGCCCTCCCGGGAACAAGGGGGAGGCGGCAGGTTCCGCGGGCGCGGCCGTCGGCGCGTAGAGCGGCGGCATGGTCGCGGGGGCGCCGAATCGCGAGAGAAGGTCCGGGTTGCCGCTGCGCTTGAGCGTGCACGTGGGGCAGGACTTGACAAACTTGGCGGTGAGCTCTTTGGGGACCCACGAGTAGTGGAGGCGGAGGGTCGCGCAGGTCTTGTCGCGCCCGCCGTGGCGCGCGATGGCGTGGCAGTAGCACAGGACCTCGTAGAGCTGCTCCCTGACCGCGACCGGACGCTTGTCGTGCAGCACGACGGGCTCGGGGGTCTGTCCGGAGGCGCTGTGGCTGAAGGACGTCTGGGGGTAGGCGAGGACGAACATCTTGCGGACCCAGAAGCGAAACTGGGCGGTGCTCGCGCGGTCCTCGTTGCCGTTCTGCAACACGGCGAAGATCCTGTCGAAGAGCGCCTGGGAGACGAGCGCCTTGGGCCGCTTGCGCTCGGAGAGCGAGGAGAGGTATTCGTCCTCGATGCGCTGGTACTGCTCGAACGTCGGGAACCCCGGGACGTCGCGCGGGCCGTCGGGGGGTGCGCTGCGGCGAGGGTGCTGGCTGGGAGCCTCGAGCCGGGGGGTCTCGACGTGGAGGGGATAATACGGCGAGTCGGGGGTGGTGGGCACGGCAGCGTCGCCAGAGTTCAGGTCCAGAGCGCGGAGAACACCCTTCAGACCGGTTCTGGAGTAAGGCTTTCTGCTGTCGGCGGACCCCAGAGGAGACAGGCGGCGGACAGGCCCATAGTTGGGTATGTCTGTCATAGCTTGAGCAGAAACGAGCGAGTTGGAAAAACGAGCGTCGGCTGTAGTGAGTGTGCAATACGATCTGAAGAAACGAACAGAAGACCAGGACCTGCAAGTGGCGGCAGAAAGAAAGCAACAGGACGGGACGAGTAGCCTAGCCTAGAGAGACTCGCATACCAACAAGTCAAAGTCAGTCATCTCCAGAGTCACGTGTGGAGGGGGAAGCCCGTCGTCGCATTGGTGTCAACAACAACAGTGAGATTACAAATTTTATCAAACAAGTCTACCGAACAGAGTGCCAACACGACCACCAACCTCGACCAGATTTACGCGTTGCCGTCCTTCTGGGCAGCGAACACAAGAAGATCCACGACACGCTTCGAGTATCCCCATTCGTTGTCGTACCACGCGATGAGCTTGACAAAGTTCTTGTTCAGCTGGATGCCAGCGGTGGCATCAAAGATGGAGGACGCCGTGTTGCCGACAAAGTCAGTTGAGACGACCGAGTCTTCCGTGTAATCAAGGATGCCTTTGAGGGGGCCGTTGGCAGCCTCTTTGATTGCTTCTTTGATCTGCTCGTAGGGCGCCTCCTTTTCGGTGCGCACAACGAGATCGACGACTGAGACGTCGTTCGTCGGCACGCGGAATGAAAGACCACTAAGCGACAAAACTTTGAGTCGAGAGGACGGACGACGGGCACGATCGATACTACTTACGTCAGCTTCCCATTAAGACTCGGAATAACCTTGCCAACGGCCTTGGCAGCGCCAGTTGAGGAGGGAATGATGTTTCCGTTGACGGCGCGTCCACCGCGCCAGTCCTTGTTCGACGGACCATCGACGGTCTTTTGGGTGGCGGTCGTGGCATGAATCGTGCTCATTAAACCCTCTACGATGCCGAACTTGTCGTGAATGACCTTGGCGAGGGGTGCCAAGCAGTTGGTTGTGCAGGACGCGTTGGAAATCTAGCAAGCGACGTTGTGAAACCTCGGATAGATGTCAAGCGCTCGAGAATTTGATGCTCACCACGGTGTACTTCGAGTCGTACGCATCAAGATTGACGCCAACAACAAACATGGGAGCATCCGCAGAGGGCGCAGAGATGATAACCTTCTTGGCACCGCCCTTCAGGTGACCCGAGGCCCTGGTGGAGAGGTCACTTCAGCGATTGATAAGGACCAGGAACGCTCACTTTTCGACAGTGGTGAAAACACCAGACGATTCGATGACATAAGCAGCATCGGCCGCTCCCCATTTGATTTCGGCAGGATCGCGCGCCTGGTAGACCGTGATGTGGTGACCATTGACGACGAGCTTGCCATCCTTCGCCTCGATGGATCCCTTGAAGCGGCCGTGGACCGAGTCAAACTTGAACATGTAGACCTAATTACGAGGCATTGTCGTGATTGTATCCACGCAGCGAGCAGGCAGGAAGGACGCACCATGTAGTCCAAGGGGATAAAGGGGCTGTGAGGACGCATACGTCAGAGGACCACGGCCAGACGTCATCACCCTTACTCGTTTATGGCCACGACGAGGACCCGAGGGTCGAGGAGCGCATTACGCAGGACGATACGGCCGATACGACCTGAGACATCGCGGCTGCTTAGAAAGACAGGCCAATGAACCACACGACAACGGGGGCAGCTCACCGAAACTGCGGACAACAGGGATCAAAGGCGAAATGCATTATCAGTCAACGATTCGAGAGGTTTGATCAAGGGTGCCAACCCGTTGATTCCAACTTTGATAACCTGTAAATAGAGAGCGTGATCGAGAAGGGGGAGAAAGGCTTTGGTCAACTCGTGCATGCAAGATAACTGGGGGGTAGACACTTGCCATGGTGATCTTCTTGTGGTGGGGGAGGGGAAAGGAAAAGATCTTGGGGAAGACGAGTAGAATCGGGATATTGGGGTGGTGGCTCGAACTTTTTATATCAGCGAGGCGATTATCATTGATCGGAGCGTTCGGCCTAGATTTTGTTTCATCATCCAGGCCGTCGTCCTCCAGCTGTTCTCTAGCTCTCGGCTCTTCGAGGCACGCAGACCTCCACTACGGCAACCGTAATCCCTTATCAACCTTCCCATGCCGCGTCGGACGTTTGTGTAAAACACCAGCTGGAACCCAGGGGTCCGTCAAAACCGCCAAAGAAAACAGTTTCATGTCTGGGGGGGTCTGCCATTTTCGCGTGCAACCCCTCCGACTGAAGCAAGCGAATGGACCGGCCATCCTTGCTAATCGCGCGGGAGGCGCGCACGTTCCTTACAGTTATTTAGTATTTTTCTTTCTCACGTCATCCGCCCCCCCCCCCCCCCCCGCCGCAGGGCCGCGTGCGTGCTTGCTGATAGATATCCTTTACATCGGATCAAGTGCCGGCTTTATGGACGCACAGCACGAGTCATACCAGCATAATGTCAGCGCGCGGACGAGCCTTTTAATGCGCGACGAGCCCTTATAATATATATAGTAAGATTGTGTTGAGCTCAGTCTTGTGCATAAAAGACTATTATTGGTTAGTAAACTAAGTTATAGGGTTATAACTATGTACACCATTAGCTTTGATGAAATGTGAAGGAATGTGTGGTACTGACCTCAGTCTTCTGTGTATAAAGGATAACTAATTCGGATTATTTACACTCACGGTCCGGATTGTCCGTTTCCGCGGCACATAGCGGCTGCACCGACCACCCCACCAGCCACATCGTCCCGAACACGCTCAGACGTGATGCTTTGACCGATGAGGCCCTTGCGCTGGCGAGGCTACCCGTCGCTACCCTGAGGTGGCGAACGTCTCAAAGACGACGAAACTCAGGAGGGGGAACGCGGGGAAACCAAGAAAAAAAAGTTATTCATTACAATATCTAATGCTACAATATTTTAGTGCTGAATCCAAGCGACGTGATGGTGGTTGCATCCACGTGAATGCAAGAGAGGCATGGCGGTCACAGACGACGACGATCACACGGGGAGACCCACGCTCGCCCGGTTGGGTCCGGCATAGCGAGGGAGCGCCTCGACAGGCTTAGAGATCAAGAAACCCTTTTTACCCGCTTCCTTCTCGCCTTGACGTCCGAACCCATACCCGGCAAAGCGCACGCTGAGTCGGCTGCCAAAGCTCTTCTTCTCGGAGAGCGTCGGGCCGTACAGCGTGGACGCCGAAGATGTGGCGCGGTGGACCGGGGGTGGCAGGACGCTCTTAGCGTGATCGCGCCAGGAGGTCACGCTGCGTTTGGCCTTGGCCTTCTCTCGGAAGATGAGGCCGAGCAGGATGTTGAGGCAGCCAAGGGAAAACAGGAAGAACGCAGAGACGAGCGCAAAGTCGTCCACGTGATGCGACAGGATGGCGGCGCCGATTCTGACGTGAGAGGCGTGGCGCGCGCGTTCGTCAGCGGAAGAACGGCGGAAGGCGGGTGGAGAGGGAGGCTTACAGGCACTGCATGACGCCCAGTGGGCCGAGGCCAAAGTCGGGACCGAGGACGGGGAAGAACCGGGCGAAGAACGCCTCAGGCCACCCAAACTCGGACAGGATGAGCGCGATGATCTGGAAGATGATCAAAAGCCGATTGAGAACGGCCCAAAACTCGCCGGCGGGTTGGTTGGGGACCGTGCTTTTGCTAAGCAAATGAGGAGAGGTTGAGCTTTTGGCACATGTGGGAGGGAGAGCGGAGCATACGCGATATAGTCACAGTCAAGCAGGCTCGCTGCAACGGTCGCGTTCGACTTTTCCGCTTGAAGGAGGGTGTTGACCGCCTCGACATCGTGGACCATGGTCACGAAGCTACTCGCGAATACGAGCAAGCAGGCGATGATGGACAGAACACGAGCGAGGTTCAAGCCGATGAATATGTCTGGTGGGCGAGGTTGAGCCATTCGAGTTGGGACGAGTAAGAGCAAGGTGACGTACAACCGCGAGGAGGGAGCATTATGAATTATGGTTGGGATATGTGAAAATTGCTAGGCCGGACAAAGTGTGAGAGCTGCGTGTGACGGCGTGAGAGGCGTGAGCGTTTTGAGACTTGGAGGAGAATGCCTGTTCGTGTCGTGGACAAAGGGGGATCAACACCAGGTTGATGTGCGCAGGCGAGGAAAGAAGGGTATGTGAGCGAGAGTGGTTATGAAAAAAAGAGGGAGGACTGCTTAGAGTCGCCTCTGGAAGAAGAAAATGAGCACCACGCAGTGGGCCGAGAAGAGAGAGGGAGGGTCTAAGATGGAGACAGGCAGCGAGCGAGTGACGCCAGGGTAGGGTGTGGTGTCCATGAGTTGCTGTGGTTCAGTTTAAGTAGCCAACTCGTGGCAGACGGCGTTCGCCTTGGAAACGTGAAAAGTAAAAGGAGGGGGCATCCCTTCATCCCTAGGCATTGTTCGGAGCACAGCAGACGAGCAAAGAGTGTCGGTCCACATATTGTAATTGGCGAACAAAAACACTTGAGAACAATGCCACATCCGTCGTTCGGACCAAACGGGCGGTGTTGCCAGCGACGGGCTCTGCTTACCCAATCGTGGTGCTTACTAATAGCCATCCTGCGGTCACGTGGTCCCTGTTGGCAGCGAGGTCCACGCCACGCGAGTCACGTTGTTCCCACAAGCGGTCCTGCTCGATTGCCCGCCCGCGACCGTCAAGTCCAAGTTTTGCGACAATCCGCCCCAGTGGCTAGCGAGCGAGACCTCGTCAGACGGCGGATATGGAAACTTTGGGTATGACCCGCGGTCACCTCCGATGGATCAAGCGCTGATTGAACCCATTTTCATTCATGCTTGTTGGTGGCTCGCTGACAATCACCTCGCTGGCGGTGTAGGATGTCCTGGAAATTGCGCTTTGCTCTTGAGATGGCCACGAAGGGGGGAACAAGCAATTTCCACAACAGAGGTTCGTCCCACGACCAATCGTCTCTATCCAATCGGGAAGTTTTCAAGACATGTGTCCCGAGAATCGGAGTATCAGCACGTACCGTCCGGTGTCAAGATCGCGGAGCAGAGGAAAGCGAACTGACTCTACCTGGCCCGTTCCAGAGCATGAGCATGAACATAAAGGCACCATGAGAGACCTCGATTCCGTCGCCTCATGCACAACCGACGGAATATTCACGACGATCAAATAAGCGCCGGACAGCTTCCCATGGACTCTATCTCTGGTGGGATGAAGGCGTCTTGTAAAAATAGGATGGGCATGAGCCTTGCGGATGATGTTACATTTGACGCTACAAAGAATGGATGGCATCTTCCGAATAATAAATAGGCCCCAGTCCTGACTGAGGCCACGGCTGACTCCGAATCATTTCCAGATCAGAAGCACGTCCGAACAGATGAGGATAATGGCCAACCGTCATCCTCCTAACCTATGCTCTAATCTCGACTCTGAATAATCCTTGCCACACCTCTACGGAACATGCGTCATCCCCCGCACAGGTAACCTCGAACGTCTGGAGTGACCGCGACGCGGGACATGCGAACTCTGAGGAGCGCTGTACTGGCGCCTCGCCCGGTCGCACGTCGAAACTGGAAACATGCGCCTCGCGCTGCGGCCACTCATTCTCGCCCGACCTCCCGTCTGAAGTCATGCCTGCCAACGACCACAGCTGGACTCGTGCGGCTTTGCCCGCGGTTTCGAGCGGTCGCGTCAGCGTGATCCCAGACGTGATGGTACATCGCGCATCACGTGGTGTGTCAGGTATGCGGACCTGGACAAGCAAGGAAAGCTATGTGGAAACGTTAAAATCAAGACACAGTATGTCAGCAAATGATCGACGGCCACGATGGCGGCGCATGCGCTCCCGCTGGCACGTACGTTGTTGTCGACGAGCGATGCTGGCCCAGTTGTGGAGGGACGTCTCATAGTCGTGGACAGAGCGATGACGTTCCCACTGCCTGTTAATCGGGAGAGTATCCGATAGGGTTCTGCATAGCTGACGGGGGCCAGAGGGTGCGGTGTCGAGTCGTTGGTTGCCGATGGCGGATGTCCAGCGCGGTAAAAGTCCCCAGTCCCAGAGACCCTGAGAATGCTGAGGGGACGGGAGCCGTAACGGGTCGACCAACCGGGGACAGGATATACGGTGCCGGTGAGGAGGAATAGAAGGGTGAGCATTGAAACCGTCACGCCGAAAAAGAGAAGCCAGAGAGGAAGACGCCAGCGACAACGACCTATGCGTTACGTGATATGAATCGATTCGAATGACGACGCCATGAAGGATAAACTCACGATCTTCCTCCTGGAGGACAGCGAATCTGTATGAGGGCTCCTCTACGTCGGCATTGCGGAGATGGTAGTATGAGGAGATAGAGGGTGTGTCGAATGGACGTCGCATCGAAGGGGGTATGCGTATCACAGGAATTGGAGTGGGCATCTGATGGGGGTGTGAGTAGTGTAGTGTAAGGTGAGTGAGGAAAGGTGACTGCGAGTAACCGTGATTAAGGATCATTTGGTACACCGGCCCGGGACCCTCAGATCAAATCAATTATTTAATAATCACAGATCCAGTCAACGGGATGTTGCGTTCCCTACGCAGTGTGTGTATTTTGGATGACTGGTAAACATCGGGGCTGCTGCTATCATAGTTGTATGGCTTATTCACAAGACATGATGGGAAGGGATAATTCAAGTCTGCTTATAGTCAACTCAGTGGACAATAAAAGATGATGGGATGAGTGAACTGACCTACCTCTCCCCCCAAACTCACATTTCCATAAAAAGAAATTCTTACAAATCTTATGCATGTACCATACCATGTTGAGTGTGAGAATAAATATTGAAAACAAACCTCTTTGAAACTATGACATGGATCTCTGAACACAACAAATAGAAATTCTCCTGTTAAATGCAGCAAACCTGGCTGCAAAATGTTGGTAACCTCTCAGTTCAAGCAATGTGACCCATGTTGAAACCATCAAACTGGCCTAGTCAGGCAGGGCCAACAACAAAAGGCCCCAACTAAGTAGCCAAGGACTTTATGAATGCAGCAAATTGAAACCTGTTCCATGCTTTATGTGCTCAATTCAAAGCCAGTGCACTTATCAACTCACATAAATCAGCTTCAGCATAGTGCACCCACTGTTCTTATCAGCATGTCTGCCAATGCTGTAAGGTGGATCCTCTGCTGACCACAGAGTCATGTGAGTAGAGGGGTATTGCTGACACCAACAAGATCCATATGAAAACAACTCCTCATGCACACATCCCTACATCCCTGCCTTGCCTTCTCCCACTCAACACCTTTTCTCCCACTCTTCTGCCTCTTCTGCCTCTCCTACTCCCTTGACAACCATCTCCCACCAACACAGCCCTGTTCATTGACCCTAAAACTGGCAGTTTTGGGCCACCAGGGGTGCATACAGAGGAGCATGAAAGCACAACATGGCATGTCCCTGGGATCATTTTTGATCCCCTAAATTTTTCCACTCCCCTCAGGGGAAAATACATTCTGCTGTGACCCTTCTCAGGCCTTGTATGACCCACATCAAAACTGAAAATGTCCAAAAAGCAAGAACATTTCATACTGGCTCCATGACTCTGTATCTGAGAAAAATGCAAATGTGTGCAACTCAATCACATGCATGCACCAAAACTGGAACAAGCACATCAGCCACATAGAGAGGCAATGCTGTTATTTCTGTTGAAGTCTGAAGTCTTTCCACTATACATTTTCATTCCTGTCTTACTTCCATTCTTGACTCCAAAAAGTTCCTAAAAACACTCTCCTATTTTATTCCTTAAGTAGCATACTTGTAAAACATATAAATTAGCCTGTTATTGCCTGCAAATGTATCAGTGTCATGTTCCCTGTTCTTGAAAAACCCCTTGCATGTGCACTTTAAACAAGTCCCCTTCTCATGCTCTACCACCACTCTGCATTGTTTACACTGCATCCCTGACTCTGTGCCATGCCAATGGCCCACTGGCCCACCTCACCAACTCACATGTTCCCACTGCCTGGGTATCATATCTTCACCAAAAACTGCAAATCATCACCTTGTGCCCTGTTGTCAAGACTCACTGTTGAACAACCCTGTTCAAGAGTGGAGGGAGAGACTAGAGATGAGTCAATTGAAGGTAAACAGAGATAAAGCCAGTGGGATGGAAAAAGGGCAGTCCTAAAGGAGTACCCTTGTGTTTAGGCTCCAAAGGGCCTCAAATAAGGTCAATGGTCACATCTATAAATGCGTCCTACCAATGCAGATATGCTTGAGTCAAGCAAGCGATACTCATGGAGGGGAAGGAGTGTTATGTCCTTCTAGAGTATGTCAACAAGATGAGAGGGGCTGTGCAGACAGGGTAGGAGTCAACTGTTTGGGATTGGCAAACTAAGTCAAGCTCAAGGCTCAACTGCTACAAACTGGGGGCTTTATATAGCCCTCAGGGATAAGGTTCTTGCTACTGTAAGTACTGGTTGGTGCTATAGTAGCAAGGATGGCTCATGGAAGCAATAGTTGCTTCCACTGTAAATGATCTTGGTGCTGGAAGCATTAAGTGCTTCCATAGTAGCAATCTCAGTGTCATACATACTTTCCTAATCAGGGAACAATGTACATAGCAGTACAGGAGCATCTGGAACAGAATCAATGTGATTCATTGCTTCTTCAATACATCTTCAGAAAGATGTGATCAACATGTTCCAGATGCAATATCAAGGAACATAAACAATCAAGATCTGACACACACATGATGCAAACAATGCAGTCCATAGTTCAGGTGTCCAGCATCTTCCAGACCCCAAACCACTTGGTAATACCTTGGTAAAGAGAGTGCCACAATCAAATAGACAATCTAAGGACTGTCTGCTTCTTTTATTGAGCACTTGTATACTATAAGGGAACTACCAAATAGAGAACAAGTCATAACCTTGTTCTCAAGCACAATGGGGGATGAGTAAGGCATCAGAGGATGCTCTGTAAGCATGCTCAGTCATGCTCAGTAAGCTGCTGAGTAAGGAGGTCCTAGATGATGAGTAAGGGCCTTTAAAGTCCACATGTTCACTGTCTAATGCACATGTGAAGTCCATGTTCCATTTGCTGTAAGTTAGTTTAGGGCTGGTCATTGAGGGACTTGGAGTATTTGTCAATGAGGAAGTGCTCCTTATAAGATCCCTTATAAGGTTCTATTAAAGTGCTTAGAGTTGACCTTAAATATCAGTGTTAGAGTCCCTAGTGTTGCCTTATAGTTTGTTCTAAGGTTATTAGAGTTAGTGTCAAGACTCACTGTTGAACAATCCAGTTCAAGAGCGAGGAGTAAGCTTGAAGACAAGTCGATAGACGTCCAAGACTGCATGGGCAAGAAGTAGAGTCCAAAGCAGTAGCAAATACCAGAGTGGTATAGTTACTGGTAGAGTCGAGCAAGTACACAGGGAAGAAGCCAGAATGGTCACAAGGGGACAGTCCTTAAAGGAGTATCCCAGGGTAGGAGAGTGCCGTAAACAAATGGACAGTCTGAAGACTGTCTGCTACTTTATTGAGCACTTATATACTACAAGAGAACTGCTAAATAGGGAACAAGTCATAACCTTGTTATCAAGCACAATAGACAGATGAGTAAGAAGTCGGAGTATGCTTACTGAGCATGCTCAGTCATGCTCAGTAAGCTGCTGAGTAAGAAGGCTTCTATTGATGAGTAAGAGTCTTTACTGTCCATGTGTTCACTGCTTTAGTACACATGCAAAGCACCTGATTCATTTGCTGTTAGTTAGTTTAGGGCCGGTCATTTGAGGACTTGTAGTTTTGGTTCAGGGAATAGAGTTGCCTATAAGGCCCCTTATATAGTTCTATTAGGGTCCTTAGAGTCGACCCTAATACTTCTATTAAGGTCCTTAGTATTGCTTTTATAGTTCATTCTATGGTTATTAGAGTTGGTCTAATAACACATTGTGGGGTCTTTAGTATTGTGTTAGTGCCTATTGTAGAGCACTTAGAGTCGTCCTAAAGGGTCTTCAGGGAGGCTATAATACTGTCCTTTATTGCTAAAAGGGTTGCCATTAAGTGGGGCTTGCTGTATGTCGATTGTGCCCAGAATTGCTCATGCGACAATGTGCACACAATATTGTGGACACCTCTACTCACCCCTTTTGTCTGTGTGAACAGGGTGACACCATAGAGGCTGGGTTTCCTCTCATAAGGAAGGGTTCTTCAAGGGCCCTCTCCAGGAAATGGTTCATGACAGTTAGTCTAATAACACATTCTAAGGCCTATAGTTTCCTCCTTAGTCTTCAATGTGGGAACTTTAGGGTCATCCTAAAGGGTCCTTAGAAGGCCTCTAATGTTGTCCTTTAATGCAAGATAGTGTACCAGCAAGTAGGGCTTGCTGTATGTTGATTGTGCCTAGAATCAATCATGCAACAATGTGTGCACAATATTGTGGACACCTCTGCTCACCCCTTTTGGCTGTGTGAACAGGGTGGCACCATAGAGCCCCCTTTCCTCTAATAAGGAAGGGTCCTTCAAGGGCTCTCTCCAGGAAATGGTTCACAACATCTATTTTCTTTCACCTTACAAATCACATTTGTTTCTCTTTTACCTCAGACTACTTTCACTCACCTCCTGTCACAAGAACTGGTACATCAGACTGGACCAGCAACCAGGCTAGCCTACCCAGACAGGACTCGTGTTTAGTTCATGTTTGATGACTCATACTGTAACTCATGTTTACCACAATGTTCCAACATGTTCTCTCTCAATTGTCTCACCATTTCCTCAAGGTACTATTTGATATAGTATCTCCTGTGTATATAAACCTGTCACTTGATGAGGACAAGCTCTAAGCTTGTTCTCCTGTGAAATATCACTGGATTATCACTTCAGGACTTGTAGGCTTGCAAGACATCAAGCAAATCATCTGAAACCCCTTCCACTCATAAGTCTTCTTGATGCAAAGACTTATTTGTTGTTTCCCCTCTCTGTGGAACATATTTGCCTTGGCAATATCATCTCTGAGACCCCAAAAACTTGTGAGGACTTAGTGTCTCACTTGACTCCCTACACTAATCTCACACATGAACCAATTTGTCAGTGACACCACCCCCAGTTGGTGACACCTCCAATCACTATACTCCACTGTCTTGATGATGTTTTGCTCTATGCAGTCCATACATGTCTTGCTCCATGTCTCCCTCTTTGTTTCTTCTCCCCACTTCTTGTTACGAACCAAGGCCAGATCCTTGTCATATATTGTCCTATTTCACTCAAGAGAGACCTCTCTCACTTTGCATCACCAACACACATCCATTTCTTGGGCTACTCCTCCCATGGTGCAAGATATCACTATTGCAAAGGCACTATGACACGACCAGACACCCCTTTCCTAATCAGGTAATCATTGCATGGCAGCCACATGGCTACTCAGCCACCAAGGGACCTGAAACAGTGGCATGAACTCCTATAAATCATTGCATAACTCATATGATGTCATGTAGCTCCAATGACATCATGGCTGACTGAGTGACTCCACAATGACCTCATAGGCTCACTAAGCGCTCCACAGTGACATCATAAAGATGTCATCACTCCACAATGATCAGTAATACACTCAGTAAGCCTGAAACCTGACCCAAGTGAGTTTATGCCCCTGTACTCCTATTGGATGGTACCAAGGAGTCTAGGATAGTTCCAGTTCTTTGTAATTGATCCTGTACACAGTATATAAGCCCCAGTGTAGCATGGCAGTCGTCAGACTGTCCATTTGTGATACTCTCATCTTCCTGGGTACTCCCCTGCGACCGCTCAGTCTAAAGTCCTCCCTTGTCTTCAAGGTACTCTTCAATGACCGCCTTGTTTAAAGCCCCTTGCTGCACTGGCCTCTACTCTTCACCTCTGCCTTCTGCAACACATACCAATCCCCATTTGGTACCTCCTAGTCATTTGGCTTGTCCTCCTGTTCAATGCCATTTACGCCATGTACCGTCTGTTCCAACCCTTGCCCACCTGCTCCTGAGTCCTTAGCAATCAGCAGTACATGTCTTGACACTTCTCTTACAAAATTGCAATGTTGTCTTTTAACTTAGCATGAACAATGCAAAATGGTGTGTGTTGTGTCCATCTTGAAGACTGAAGTCTGAGCTGCCACTAAGACTCCCTGAATGTCCCTTCATCATTTTGTCTTCTGTTTTGTTCTTCACTCCTTGCTCTACCCCCAGGCCTTCACTTCAGACATACACTTGAGGATGTCCTCATTTTCACATCTGGGGTCTTGCCTTATTTCTCACCCAGGTATGTGGTTGATGCTCAATTGTCTTGGTCCAACAGTTTTGCTCCTACTCACTTGTGGGCCCCCAGAGACACCACAATGCAACATCCACCCCCAAAGGAGTGAACCTAAAATGGGACATCCAGCATGTTGGCTCTGGAAACTCCATTGGCAACATCACCAATATCCTCACATGTGGCCACCCTCTGGCTCATCTATTGCTGTAACTACTGAAAGGCCACCACCATTGGTAAGTCTAGTTGTCTAGTCAGCTCCCTTGAAGGCTTCTCCAGTTTTTTAAATATTCATTCTCACACTCAACATGGTATGTGCATAAGATTTTTAAGAATTTCCTTTTATAGAAATGTGAGTTTGGGGGGAGAGGAAGGACAGTTGGATAAGTGGAGAGTCAGTGTGAATTGAACAGTGGTATCAGAAGTTTTATTTTGGGGTTTCTGACAGACAGTCATAAGGTGCAGACACATAAAGGCATAAAGGCATGATGTCCAAATGTCTGCAGGAATGCCCTGTCTTTGCCCTGTGCAATCATCACTATGCACTAGCAAACCCACTCATTGAAAAGTCTCTCTGCATCTCAGATGATGCAATTACCCATCAAGGTAATGTTCCTTGGGAAAAGGTTCACTGGACCATCAAGGATAAGGCTGCATTGATAGAATTCCTTTTTGATGATCATTTCACTTATGTCATTGAACTTTCTTTTCTGATCATACCCTTCCTTACCACTCTTTGAATTGAATAGTGGTAAGGAAGGGTATGATCAGAAAAGTTCAATGGATAAACAGCACATAAGTGAAATGAGGGTAGAGTCTACCTCCACTTCAGCATATCATTGTTAAGGATGACGGAACGCCGTTTGAAGGAACGAAGTGATGACGCTAGGTAGCATGGGGAATCGCACAGTGCGGCAAACCCGAGATATGATATATCTCTTGATGGGGATAGACAGTCGCGCTGGGGCTATCGGAGGGACCTCGAAGAGAGACTTGTGGTGTGTGTGCATGGTGGACGGCACGAACTCCGGTTCCAGGCGGCGTTCAGACGCCTGCCCGACATGCACACCAGGACGACGCCCAAGGACCGGATCGAAACGTAACTTTAATCAAGCCTTCAAGATACGCATCATCGTATGCACAGTCGCCATCACCACCATCTACCTAAGCGCTGACGGCAATACAATAACCGAAGATGAGATTGGCCAACCGTGAACGTACTAGCATGGACTGACGTGCTGGTGACGAGCTTGCCCAGGAAACGGGGAGTGAAATACTATCAATCAGGACTGATAGAACCAACGATTGAGACGTAACAAAGGCAAGGTGTACTAATTGGATATGTGGAATCCTTCATCACCGAAAATCATGATATGTTGAGCCCTTCCCCTTCTCTTCATATGTTTACCTACATCATGAATTTGCTGATATGGTGTTTCAGATTGAGGATCGTGATTGAGTAATAAGATGTACCACCATCAAAGATACGTGTGATCGTCGGCGTAATACTGAGTGGCGATGAATTCCTTATAAAAGAATATACCGCGACATCGTGCTCGTCGGTGATGGTGAATACCGTAGTTGCCGGCGGTGCACCAACCAAACATAAAACAGATCATTGGAACTGCATCGATTTCACGGGAGCGTTTCGCCTATGGTCACGGGCATGCCGAAGCGACCGATGTGGCGACCGGTCTCGGAGTAGTGTCGGAGTATCGATTTTAAGGGAGCGTTTCCTTGGCATCAATGCAAGCTGCGTTGATTGATGCTCATGCTCATAGTGGTTTCACTGGAGTCTGTGCTCGGGGTCTCCACCAATGGTCTAGTCGTCTATGTCTCGTCAGTCAGAGTGGCCTGTTGCTGGTTAGCCCGGGCTCTAGACATCTCTGCTTTGAACTCAACCCTGGACGTCAAATCCTACATGAATAAGGTTTCTCTTAGAAGTGAATGGATAGTCAGTCTTGCGAAAAGGTACGGTGGCTCATACGCGCCAGGTGGATATCACAATATATCCGAATGGGATGGGAATCGTTTCCCGTTCAACCTTTATGTTGGCCGTCCCCATGGAATTGAACGATAAAAGATAAGCGCCTCGCAGACCACGAAGTTGACACTGTATCATATAATCTGCGGCTTCAGGGTGTCTATAAAGGCGTACAACTGGGCGTTCTGAAGAGCTCTGTACTCAGCCACACTGCCCTTTCATCTACATCCGCAGGAATGGTGAGCTTCAACGATCCCACTGTGATTGCGAACGAGTTCTGTACGTACACCGCCTTGGTAATTTGGAACCTAACGAACTGGTCGATCATTCAACAGTGGCGCTACTGAAGCTCTGGCACGTCGCTTATGGTCTGTACATGTGCGTCTCTGCCTCGCACCCCTTCCTTCCCGGCTTCACATAACTCGACCTTGTAATGTCCAGCTGGGAGTTCCTCAATACACTCGATTACGAGTGGAGCGTGATCAGAGGGCGTCGCCCCTACCGCTGGACGATATGGGTCTGTACCGAAAGGCGCTTCTTTGGTGTTTACGTACTTGCCGCCGACTGACTTTTGCACCTCGTAAAGCTGTACTCTCTCACGCGCCTGGCCACACTGGCGGCGGTGATTAGTAGCATAATCACCTTTGACGATTCCAGGCCAGTCGACTGTCAGGTGATTCCCGCGTCCGGTCTGCCTCAATAAATCGTCTTCTGACCGACTGATTCCCAGCTCTTGATCACTTCTGATGCTGTGAGCACCTTCAGTTGGATGTTCTCAAAAGAGAATACACAACACTTTCGTTCCGTCTTCCTAGGTCTTGGGCTCCACTGCCAGCGCCGGCGCTTCATTGTTGATTGCGATTCGCGTGTACGCATGATGACCCTCCTCAAAGAAATAAGTTAACGGGGGTTGCCAGAATTGCCATTTGGAACAAAAATAGGATCGTAATGGCGATCTCACTGGGTTCATGGGTGGCCAATGTTTCAACCCTTATTCATGGTAAGTCCCCTATTGCAGATGGTCTCAAAATCCCCAAATTGTGGTTTACTTTCAGGTGTCGCACTGGTGAATCATCAATCTCTATTCGTTCACTTTACAAAGCTGGTGCTTACCCAACCCTCAGCTCCGCGGTACACGAGCCCCTGGATCAACCACCTGCGTATCGCCCAACTCATCGGTCAGCAGACTCAACATGACTGTCACGCTCTGTGTCGACGTAGTCATGCTTCTCATCATGCTCGTTGCCTTGCTCCGCTGGCGCCAAGACGATGGTAGTGCTTCTCGTTTGATTCACCTCCTATGGACACAGGTAAGGTCGCTCTGATTCTGGCTTCGACATTCCATTATTTAATTTGCTGGTGCAATCTCCGTTCGTCAGGGCCTGATTTGGCTCCTGGTTGCCACCATCGCCGGACTCATACCGGTGGTACGTCTGGCTATTCGCTTGCGCCTTTCCTTTTCGCTCGTCTCATCCCATGTCGCAGGTGTTCAATTCGTTGAATCTCAACGGTACTTTTCCTTCTCTCCGGTCCATCAAAGGCGTACGCTGATCCAACTCGATTCGGGTCAAATCATCAGCCGTATTCAACGTCGTATGCCCACCTTCGTTACGGGTTGCAGGAGGTCGTCCATCCTTTTACTTACTCCTCTTCTCTGCAGATGTTTGAGATCCCTTCTCTCATCGCTCTGTCAATTGCCGCGACCAGGATGTATCGCTCCCTCACAGATTTCGGCCCTCGCGACGTGTAAGACCCGTCCTCCCGCCCTTCGCAACATCAGCTGACTCTGGCCGGTAGTTTTGTCTCGCTGCCCAAAGGAATCGGCCTCTCTTCGCCCGAGACTAATCATATCCATGTTGTGACTAAGCCATTGGAGGCACCCGAGCACACTGACTGCGAGCAGTATCCAGGCGTCCCAGAGGGCTCATGACGACTTCTATATCCATCATGGGGAGTCGGCCGCATGACAAACCACGTAGACTGAGCGTCGCGGATGATGTAACAGAAACCGTCCCACCTCAAGCGCTAGTTCTTACTGCCTTTCCGTGATAGTATCCAGATACAGTACCGGACAATAGGATCGGAGTTGGGAAGGTTCACTACACAGCAGATACAGTACTCCCACGAATATTTCACTCTATGTACTGGTGGATTTTGCTCCACCAAAGGTGAAGACATGTGGAGCACCTTCATCAACAAAATCTGAGAATTGCTTAGCAATGCTTAAGGCCCCATACAACAACCAAGATTTCTTGAAACTTGAACTTGGAACTTCAATTTTGGGATTAGCCAGGGGTGACAGGAGTCACAGGTGTGATGACAGTGACATATCATATGATTATGATTAACTAATATCAGTTGTTTTTGTCTGTTAACTGTAGTTCATGTATTTGCATATGTGATGTTGTGTAATGTGATGCACCCAAAAACTTTTTACACCCCTCTGAGTCATGGCCATCTTTTCCCCCCAATTTTGAGTCATCCTGTCCATCCCCTGGTCAATGCTATGGCTGATTACCCTGATCAGGAGAGGCTGTATTGGCAGCAGGTACAATGGCAACACCAACAACTTCTAATGATTTTATATTTTACAGGTTATGCCCTTTATGGCTTCTAAGCCATACTGTCAATACTCCAACCCTGTCCTTCTCTTCATATTCCATATCACACCTCTGCCCTCACTGGTCCTGCCTGGGTCCATGAACTACTCATGGGCCACCCAGAACGCATCTGGAATGAACTTGGGGTCCATAAACATGTGTTTCACAAGCTCCATCAGACTCTCTGTGACTTTGGTGTTGCATCATCTTGGCATGTCCAAATTGAAGAACAGATTGCTATATTTCTCTATGCTGCTTCCACTGGGCTGTCAATGATGAATATTGGAGAGCATTTTCAGTGGTCACCAAGCACAGTCTCAAAGTACATATGCTGTCAAGACACGTACTGCTGATCCGTGTGGACTCAGGAGCAGGTGGGCAAGGGTTGGAACAGATGGTACGCGGCGTAGGTGGCGTTGAACAAGAGGATGAGCCAAATGACTAGAATGTACCAGATGGGGACTGGTATGTGTAACTGGAGGCAGAGGCGAAGACTGGAGGCCAGTGCAGCGAGAGGGCTTTAAACAAGGCGGTCGTTGAAGAGTACCTTGGGAGCAAGGGGAGTCTTTAAACTGAGCAGTCGCAGGGGAGTACCCAGGAAGATGAGAGTATCACAAATGGACAGTCTGACAACTGCCATGCTTCATTGGGGCTTATATACAGTGTACAGGGTCAATTACAAAGAACTGGGACTATTCTAGACTCTTTGGTACCATCCAATAGGACTACAGAGGCATAAACTTGCTTGTGTCAAGTTTCAGGCTTACTGAGCACATTACTGATCATTGTGGAGCGATGACATCATTATGATGTCACTGGGGAGCGCTTAGTGAGCCTATGAGGTCACTGTGGAGTCGCTCAGTCAGCCATGATGTCATTGGAGCCTTGATGACGTCAGATGATTTATGCAACAGTTTCTAAGAGTTTGTGCTGCTGTTTCGGGTCCTTTGGTGGCTGGGTGGCCATGTGGCTGTCACGCGATGATTACCCGATTAGGAAATGGGTGCCTGGTCGTGTTATAGTGCCTTTGCAATAGTGATATCTTGTACCGCAGGAGGGATAGCCCAGAAAATGGAAGGGAGTCGGTAATGCAAAGTGAGAGAGGTCTCTCTTGAGTGAAATAGGACAATCTACAGCCAGGACCTGGCCCTGGTTCGTAACATATGCCATGGTTTCCTTCTATATATTTTCTGATGGATATTCAAATATTTTGAAAAGACACTAGAAGTTCTTGCAACCCCCCCTTCTATACCACCTTTGTACAGCTTCCTGATGGTGATTCCCCTCTTCACTCATTTATCCAAGGGAATCCCAAGTTTTTCCCTTTTTCAAGGATGCCCTGGGTGCTATCAATGGCACTCCCATTGGTTGTTACTCCACTGCCACAGAGCACAATGCAACAAGAGACCACAATGGCATTCTGTCAAGACACATACTGCTGATCACTAAGGACTCAGGAGCAGGTGGGCAAAGGTTGGAACAGACAATACATGGCATAGATGGCATTGAACAGGAGGACAAGCCAAACAATGAGGAGGTACCAGATAGGGACTGGTACATGCTGTAGGAGACAGAGGTGAAGGCTAGAGGCCAGTGTGACAAGGGGCTTTAAACAAGGTGGTCATTTGAAGAGTACTTTGAAGATGAGGAGGGGGACTTTAGACAAAGTGGTTGCTAAGAAGTACTTTGGAAGGAGAGTATCACAAATGGACAGTCTGATGACTGCCATGCTACATTGGGGCTTATATACTGTGTACATGGTCAATTACAAAGTGTTACGAACCAAGGCCAGGCCCTGACCGTAGATGGTCCTATTTCACTCAAGAGAGACCTCTCTCATTTTGCATTACCAACTCCCTTCCGTTTTCTGGACTATCCCCCCTGCAGTGCAAGATATCGCTATTGCAAAGGCACTATAACACGACCAGGCACCCGTTTCCTAATCGGGTAATCATCGCGTGGCAGCCACATGGCCACCCAGCCACCAAGGACCCGAAACAGCGGCACAAACTCTTAGAAGCTGTTGCATAAATCATCTGACGTCATCCAGGCTCCAATGACATCATAGCTGACTGAGCGACTCCACAGTGACCTCATAGGCTCACTAAGCGCTCCACAGTGACATCATAATGATGTCATCGCTCCACAATGATCAGTAATGCGCTCAGTAAGCCTGAAACTTGACACAAGCAAGTTTATGCCTCTGTAGTCCTATTGGATGGTACCAAAGAGTCTAGAATAGTCCCAGTTCTTTGTAATCGACCCTGTACACTGTATATAAGCCCCAATGAAGCATGGCAGTCGTCAGACTGTCCATTTGTGATACTCTCCTCTTCCTGGGTACTCCCCTGTGACCGCTCAGTTTAAAGACTCCTCTCGTCCCCAAGGTACTCTTCTACGACCGCCTTGTTTAAAGCCCCCTCGCTGCACTGGCTTCTAACCTTCGCCTCTGCCTCCAGTTACACGTACCAGTCCCCATCTGGTATATCTTAGTCATTTGGCTCGTCCTCTTGTTCAACGCCGCCTACGCCGTGTACCATCTGTTCCGACCCTTGCCCACCTGCTCCTGAGTCCACATGGATCAGCAGTACGTGTCTTGACACAAAGAACAGGAACTATTCTAGACTCTCTGGTACCATCCAATAGGACTGTAGAGGCATAAACTTGCTTGTGTCAGGTTTAGGGCTTACTGAGCATATTACTGATCATTGTGGAGCAATGACATCATTATGATGTCAGTGTGGAGTGCTTGGTGAGCAGATGATGTCAGTGTGGAGTCACTCAGTCAGCCATGATGTCATTGGAGCTAAATGATGTCATATGAGTCAAACAAGTTATAGAAGTTCATGCCACTGTTTTGGGTTCTTGGTGGCTGAGTGGCCATGTGGCTGCCACATGATGATTACCTGATTAGGGAATGGGTGCCTAGTCATGTCATAGTGCCTTTGTAACAGCAATATCTTATACTGCAGGAAGAGTAAGTAGCCCATGAAATAGAAGTGGATTGGCAATGCAGAGTGAGAGAGGTCTCTCTTGAGTAAAATAGGTCAATATGTGGCCAGAACTTGGCCTTGGTTCATAACAGGAACCACAAAGGGGTAATCACACAGAACTGCCTTGCGGCATGTTCTTTTGACCTCCACTTCACCTATCTCCTGACTGGTTGGGAGGGTTCCACTGCTGATGCAACACTCTTCCTTGATGCACAACTTTCTGATTTTTTCATCCCAAGGGGAAAGTATTATCTTGGTGATGGAGGCTTTGCCTCATCAGATGTACTTCTCACCCCTTATTGAGGCATGTGGTACCATCTAGCCAAATGGGGTCACACTAACACAATGTCATGAACCATTTCCCTGAGAGGGTCCTTGAAGGACCCTTCCTTAGTATAGGAAATTCAACCTCTATGGTGCCACCCAGTTCAGTTCACATGGACAAAAGGGGTGAGTAGAGGTGTCCACAATATTGCGCATGGATTGTCGAACAAGTGATTCTCAGTACAATCGACATACAGCAAGCCCCACTTAATGGCAACCATTTTAGCAATAAAGGACAGTATTATAGCCTCTCTAAGAACCCTTTAGGACAACTCCAAGTGCTCTACAAAAGGCACTAACAGGATACTAAAGACCCTACAACGTGTTATTAGACTAACTCTAATAACCATAGAGCAAACTATAAAGCAATACTAAGGACCTTAATAGAAGTATTAGGGCCAACCCTAAGGACCCTAATGGAACTATATAAGGGACCTTATAGGCAACTCTACTCCCTGAACTAAACTACAAGTCCTCAAATGACCAGCTCTAAACTAACTAACAGTAAATGAATCAGGCACTTTGCATGAGCACTAAAGCAGTGAACATGTGGACAGTAAAGGCTCTTACTCATCAATAGAAGCCTTCTTACTCAGCAACTTACTGAGCATGACTGAGCATGCTCAGTAAGCATACTCTGACCTCTTACTCATCTATCTATTGTGCTTGATAACAAGATTATGACTTGTTCCCTATTAGGCAGTTCTCTTGTAGTATATAAGCACTCAATAAAGTAGCAGACAGTCTTCAGACAGTCCATTTGTTTACAGCACTCTCCATTCCTGGGATACTGCTTTAAGGACTGTCCCATTGTGACCACTCTGGCCTCTTCCCTGCATAGTTGCTCAACGCTACCAGTAACCATACCACTTTTGTTGTGAAATGCAACCACAGATAGAGGGACCTCAGAGGAGGTGCTTAGTCATTGCCACCCTCTTGGGTCTGACTTGTGGGTTCAACACATGTGACCCAACCTGGGGACCTCAGAGGAGGGGGTTGACATGCACTCACATGATTCCCTCTATCCTGGTGCAATTAAGAAAATGGCCAGACTGGGGATTGAACCCAGGACCTCCCAGATATATACCAGGTGCTCTAACCACTGAGCTACCTAGCCTTGGGTACAGTGAAGTGGATTAATCTATATAACAGATTGTATATCCAACAACATTGGTATCTGGTACTACTCTGGACCCTACTTCTTGCCCATGCCATCTTAGATGTCTATCAACTTGTCTTTGAACTTATCCCTCACTTTTGAACTGGATTGTTCAACAGTGAATCTTGACACACAAGGTGATGTTTCTTGTCTCCCAAGTTTTCTCACTGACATTTATCCCAGGCCATGCATGTATGAGGAGTTGTTCAATCTGCATCATGCTCAAGCTCACAATGACATAGAACACATCTTTGGAATCCTCAAGTGACAGTTCCAATTACTTGATTGTCCCCTTAACTACAACATGTCAATTCAGGTGCACATCCCAGCTGCACTTGCAGCACTGCACAATTTTATTTGTGAGCATGATCCTAGGGAGATTTCCACCTTCAACAATGTGGCTGAGCTCCACATGGGCTCTCAAGATGAGGAGGAGGCTGGTCAACTTGCTGAAGGCCCAGTGACACAGCATGAGAGGGAGCAAGCAAATCACAGGTGAGACAGAATTGCTGGTGACATGTGGGAGCAATATGTGAGAATTCAAAGGGCACATGTTGACTAGCATAGAATTTCATGTATGTATGTACAACAAACCCACACAACTATGCTCTCCGCATCACCATCTGACTGACACAAAAAGACTGCAGAAGATTTTTTCTTATAAATCATATGTTGCTTCACACATGAATATGCACACATGCAAATATGCAATCATGACAAGTGAATTTGCAAATCAGGAAAAGAGCTCATAATTATAATTAAAGAAACTCATATTAGTTATCTGCCCCTTTCATCACACCTAGGGTTTTTCTGGCCCAGCTTGGCCTGAAAGCCCCGGCTTTGGCTCGGCCCGAGGCAGCTTTGGCTTTCTAAAACCCCAGGCTGGGCCGAAGCCATCAACCCCGGCTTGGCTCCGGCTTGGCCCGGCCTAGGCCACGGCTTTTGTACATAAGATTTTTGTATGTGAGCCTGCTGGCCACATGACTTGTACCAGGCCTTGCGCACCATGCATTCACTTTCCCTTCATCTTTCATCCCACTCACATCCCTCCTTCCAACTATCGTCATTCCTTTCACCTCACCCTCCTTTCCTCACGTTCCCACTCTCGACGTCATCCCCACCGCGTTGCCCACTCCATGTCAGCAGACTACGACAATGGCTCAATTCGATCGCCGTTGATGTCACTCACCTTGCCGCTCAACGCCTTCATCCCTTCAGTCTTCAAGTCAGAGCATGGCTCCTCCCCACACTTCGACCTACGGCACGACGCCATTGCCGTCCGGCTGCACCTTGCGCCCTCCCAAGACCATCCCTCAAGCATCATCCTCACGTCCGCCACACATCTATGCACAGACCCGTATGACGCGTTCGACATTGTCACCATCGCCTTACCCGAGGGCTTGCTGCCCACAGCGCCTCGCCCATCATCATTGCCGCCCTATTCGAGGGCTCGCTGCCCATAGCGTCTCGCCCCCAACATCATCGCCGCATAGCCTCGCACTCACGGATTCACAGTAGGAGGACTTTAGAATAGCACTTTTGTATTTAAATATCAAATATATTATGGAGTCGTTATGTTCTGGAGAGCATGATGAGGCATAGTAAGAGCATAGATTATACATGTGGAATGAGTGAAGTCCAGTGTACAACATGGTACGCTGCGGGACAAAGCGATCTAAGACTGAGGAAAGGGATTACAAGCAACCAACGCAACTGAGCATTGCACATTGACATATAGGCCACCAAGGCTTACATTGTACATGTACTTGACTCAAGCAAAAAGGAAGGTTGAGAGGGAAGCACAGATACGACGATGAAAAACGACAGGGAACAATGGTGTGTCAAGTTGATAAATTAAAGTTTGATGATTACCCAAATGATCAAAGCCGGGGCTTGACGGCCCGGCTTTGGCTTTTCAAATCACAGGCCGGGCCAAAGCCGTCATGAAGCCGTCACTTTGGCCCAGCTTGGCCCAGCCTATTTTGGCCTGGCTTGGCCCGGCTCACAGCCTGAGGCCGGGCCGGGCACATCCCTAACATGACGGGCAGGAAGGGATAAGTCGACTCCGCTTATAGTCAACTCAGTGGATAATAAAAGTAAAATATTTCAAGTGCTGAGTAGGCTCTGTTGCGGCCACAAATTATATTACATAAGTAATGACCTTAGTTGAGCACGAAAAATGTGACAAAAAAGGTTAAATATGGAGAGTCTACTCATTCCGGCACAACTTTTACCCTAGCCTGGGTAAAAGTTGTGCCGGAATGAGTAGACTCTCCATATTTAACCTTTTTTGTCACATTTTTCGTGCTCAACTAAGGTCATTACTTATGTAATATAATTTGTGGCCGCAACAGAGCCTACTCAGCACTTGAAATATTTTACTTTTATTATCCACTGAGTTGACTATAAGCGGAGTCGACTTATCCCTTCCTGCCCGTCGTGTAATCACACCTGTGACTCCTGTCACCCCTGGAAAATACTGAAATCCAAGTTCAAGTTCAAGATTCAGGAATTCTTGGTTGGTAAATGGGGCCTTAGTTCTCAACAATTCTGTTTCTTTGTTTTATTGAATGAGTTGTCCCGAGTCGTGGGTTGTAGATCTCGAATTGAGAGTTGTTTGCGTGTTCCAATTCCCAACCTCGGCTGCCGAACCTTTGACCCTCTGGGCCGACCAGCATGCACAATTAGCATAGGAATATACTGCACCCTGAACTTGCGACATCAAGATCTTACATGGTCACACCTTCGTTGGTTGATTGTCATCAACACATCATCGCAGACTTGTCACCTTGAACGTGCATCTTTAACCAGAACGCATAGAATGATTTTCCAGCTAAATATCATCATCACAGCTGTCCCTTCACGTCGCATTGTTGTCAGATCCAAAGTCCCTCAAACAAACCGTCAGATCGTTCGCTCCCGTCCATTTCCAACCGCCCTCCATTTCTGTATATTTATCAGGAACGCAACTTCTCAAACCATTGCGGCGACTTCTCACCGGGTTTGATCCCTTTATTCTTGTAACCGCTCCCCGATCTTCATTCGAAACTTGCCTACCTGGTGGCTCGTTATATCCAACTTCTCGCACAAGCAGGTATCAACCAACAAACTCGCTAGGGCTCTTTCTACAGCTCTTCCCACGCCTTGTTCTTGCTCGGGTCGCGACTCCACACGCTCTATCCGGGCGAGTCATTCATATGCGTGCGGAAGTGTCGGTTGATTTCACATACTGAGGATCTGAAAAGGTGTCAATCTCAGTTATCCCCAGAGATTTCTACTCACCTTCTACCAATTCCCGTGGCTAAATGCTCATGTGACCCTTCTAATTCCCAAACTTACCTTCTGCAAATAGCAAAGGAACATCACTTTTAGCCAAATCACGATCGGATGTAACTACTGACGATCTAAGAGTGAATGAGGGTACCATACATGCTTCATCTTAGGGATGGCTTACAAACTTGAAAATTGGGAATCAGTCGCCGAGGCAGTATATTTTGGAGACGCACGTACCAATCGCTTGGAAATGGATGGCTAATATAATCAGGAAACTCAGCTATCATTGTAAACTAAATGTGCGGTAACGTACCAGCTAGGCCGGTAAAGGCTCGTCAAGCTTGCCACAGATCACAGACATCTAAAAGTAAACAACACACCGACTTACGGCCAGAATGATTATATGTAGAGATCAAAGGGTTGGATATCACGCACAACCTTGGAGGCTATGGTCACAACACAAACGAATGACGACGCGCGAAAGTAACTCACCAACTAAAACCATACACGTTGTGCTAGTCTTAATCAAAGCATGAAGATAAATTCTCACGTACTTGGAAAGGGATATCAGTTCCTGACTCGACAGTAGAATCGGATGTAACGCTCACATCCTGATATGGCTACGATGACTAAACCAGGAGATAGAGGGAATGACGGGACGCGCCTTCTGAATAAAATTCCGTAGAGTGATAAACACAGTGAAGGAGAATCGGAGCTCACAATCTGATGATAGCCCAATGATCAACGTAGGATGGGAAAGGAAAGGAATGGGTACAAACAACCTGGTGGGTTAATGACCATTCAGTTCGAGGCAAGGACAGGAATCTGGTCGCAATCTCACCGGCTAATGAAAACGTTGGGGCGAAATTACAAGGCACCATGGAAGAGCTTACTTGCTGAAGGCGCGTCAACAATGAGATTAGAGGAAGCGGCCCTTCAGGGAAACTCACATCCTAAAAGAGGTAAGGTTGGAGGTAGCGGCGCATACAATGAAACTTACCAACTGAAGGTGTGTAAATGGTTGGGTTCGAGTGGGTCGTAAATATGATTAAACTCACGAGCTAAAAGCGTGCGAATGGTGAGGTCGGAGGTTGCTACAGCATTGCGTGCAGTGGACTCACAAACTGGAAACATGCGAACGGTGAGGTTCGATTTAAGGAGATGTAGAGGGAAACTCACAAACTGAACGCGACGATGGTGAGGTCCGCGTCATGTGGGACGTAGGGTAAAACTCACTTGCTGAAAACGTAACATTGATGAGTGAGGTTGCGGTTAGTGGTATGTCAAGTGGAACTCACTTCCTGAAAGCGTGTGATTGGTGAGGTTAGAGCAAGGAGGATGTATATTAAAACTCACATCCTGAAAGTGTGCGATCGGGATCGGTGGGGCTGTTAGCCGAGCGGAGGGTGAAACTCACTTGCTGAAAGCGAGCAAATGATGACTTTGAGATTAGTGGGACGTAGGGTGGAACTCACTCGCTGAATGCGTGCGATTGGTAAGGTTGGAGTTAGCGGGACATAGGGTAGAACTCACTTCCTGAAGGGATACCAATAGTAAGGTCGGGGCAAGCGGGACAAAAACTTGGAACTCACTTCCTAAAAGCGTTTGAACAGTAAGGTTGGAAGTTAGGGGTAACGGCGGAACTTACTCGCTAGAAGCGTGCGGATGGTGAGATCGGAAGTTCAACGACATATGGTGAATATAGTACTCACAAGCTGAAACCATGCGAGTGGCGAGTGGTGAGGTTGGAGTTACCAAGCCACACAGTGGAACTCACAAGCTGAGAATGCAAAGGGTAAGGTTGGACTAGCGGGATGTAAGGAGGGAACTCACAAACTGAAAGCGTCTGAATGGAGCGCTTCAAATTAGTAGTACATAGGGCGGAACTCACATGCTGAAAGCGTGAGAATGGTGAGGCTCGAGTTAGTGGGGCGTAGGGTGAAACTCACTTCCTGAAGGCATGAGTTTGATGAGGTTCGGGTTAGCACGTAGGGTGACACTTACAAGCTGAAACCATGTAAGTGGTGAAGTTCGAGTTAGAGAAGATAGGGTGGAACTCACAAGCTGAAACCGTGCAAATGATGTGGTTGAAGTTAGCGGGGCGTATGGACGAACTTACTCGCTAGAAGCATGCAATTACTGAGGTCAGAGGTACCAAGAGGTACGGTATAACTCACATCCTAAAAGCGTGAGATTGGCGAAGTTGCAGTTAGCGGGACGTAGAGTGGGACTCACGACCTGAAAACGTGCGATTGGTCGGGTCAGAGCTAGCGGGACTCTGAGATGGAACTCACAAGCTGAAAGTGCGCGTTTGGCGAGGTTCGATTGACGGGGAAATAGAGTGGAACTCACTTCCTGAAAGGGTTCAAATCTTAAGGTTGGAGCTAGTAGGGAGTAGGGTGGAACTCACTCGCTGAGATCTTGAGATTAGCATAGGTCAGAAAATGAGTTGGATAGACGATAAAACTCACGTCCTGGAAGCGTTCGAATGATGACATTGAATGAGATATGACCTTGATGTTGAAGCTCATGTTCCGAAGTCTCTAAAGTAACAAGCACGCAATGCATATGATGCGATTGGGGTGCGAGACTGAGAGTAAACTCACCATCTTATCAAACAAAGGTGATTTTGTTGAGTATTTAGTATCCGGAAGGGTACAGCGTGAAGCTCACAAACTGCCATGGGTGACATGATAGGCTCTGAGTTAACGTGTGAGTGAAAAATTAAACCTTACTTCCTGTTGCGACGTTTGTTAAATGGATGACAGACAAGCCCTCACCGTAGCGAGTGACTTACTATCTAGTGTGATCATCGCAATAAGATGACCCTAAATCAGAAGACAAGAATATGACTCACTATCTATTTTGGAACGTTGGTTGGGTTAACGTTGAGTATTTATGGCCACGGTGAGAATTGAGAATGCAATGAAAGCTACCTCCTGACATCGTCATGACGATTAGGATGCCAGCGTCACGTTAGAGAGGTAACACACTTCGTATCCATCATGATCCTGCTGGGTACCTTCGCCTACTACTATGCGATCGACAAGATTCCCTGGAATTGATAGCGTGGGATATCACAAAGTAGCCTTCCAACGTTTGTTGTATTTTACTTACTCAATTCCTGCATATGTTTTTGATAGAAACTAAAGTTAAGAGTTGCTCTAGGGGATTGAAGGAACATATTGCACCTCCTACTTAAGATGGTGAGTATCATTGCTAGGACATTTGTATGGACGTACGAGCTGAGGTCATCAAGAGTTAGCAACTGCTGGTGGTTAGACAGCAATGATCTCACCTGCGCTGATCGCCTATACCTGTCCATCGAGGCAGGCGTAAGGTTCCCATGTAAATCCGTTGTGTGTGGAACGCCTGCTATCTTTCGGTACTTAAATTACGCTGCTAGTCAGATTTCATACCATCAGTTGACAAGTCTGCAGGCCACGATGGGCCAGCGTCTTTCCACTCTTTCCTTAATTTCAGAACGCATTTCGTAAGGTTATTGACCGGTGACTGGCCTTCCTTCTCTTCTTTGAGAGCAACGCAAGCTTGCAACCCACACCATTTGACTCCATAATCGTCAGAGTCAGCGAGACTCGCGATCTTCTCAATCGTGATTCTCGGAATTTTAGCGATATCTAGCAGTCTTGTCAATAAAACAACTAGAAGATTTGGACACAAATACCCCTGGGTCGAGTTCGGATGAGTTGTGTCAACGCCTGTAAATAGTCACAGAAGCCATCGGAATCCTCCTTAGACGTGTCAACCTTTGCAACGAGTTGGCCAAGTAGTTCTCCTTTGAGTTTGTCATCCACGCCCGCTATGTGAGCCCGTCAGCACTACTGAAAGCATCGCAGGAATGGCAGCTTACATTTGGTGAGTAAGGACGAAAACATATCGAATGCGAAGGGCCGCTTTCCGATGTACTTGAAAGCGAATAGAACACCGTCGTTTAGATTTACTCTTCCGCCTTTGAAGTATTAGTCAAATCTAATTAATACGTATTGAACGATTACCAAGGAGGTACAGCTGCCCAATGAGCGCAGCATCATATCCATTATTAAAAATAACTTCTGGCGGGGTAGTGTCACTACTTTTGATAGCTTCCAGGAGGTTTGTGTACGCCAATGACTTGGTGATTGATTCTCTCTCGATGTCTAAAACTAAAATGACGTATTGATATCTCAATGTTGAGTTGACTTACGAGCAAGTAATACAACCCCCGCCAGCAGGGTCCTTCGATCTGCGAAGTCGTCAAGCTGGGAAGATCCGAATATAATGTTCAATGTCAATATCTGTTAGTGAGGTCACCCCCTCTGTGGTGTACTCCTTGAGCGGCTGATGACATAAGATTTTGGTATTTCGCATCGTTACTTGCCGTTTAAAATGTGCGTTGGGACTGCAGGTAAACCATAGTTGTTGTCTCTTGATATGATCTTCAGCGTGTCCTCATCGAATTCCTCGTCTCCTGAAAAGTGGTTCGTGCGTGCAACGTTCCCCAATAGGAAAATATACATACCATACGATGACCTTCGCCCTATACGGATACCCTTCTCAATGATCTGTCGTATCATCCAAAAGAGCAGGCGCCCTATTTTATCATTCAGTCTCCAGCCTGGTTTATCTATCAGCTACTGATTGCTGAGAGAAGATAAATGGACCTTGGATCCCAGACGCTGGCACTACTTGTACAGAGCCGTTAATCCTTGCTCATTGCGATGACTCAGACAATATAATGCTGACCGCCTTTGAATAACATGAACAACGTTTCACGAATGAGCTTCTGTTTGGATATGGACGTGTCACTTTTGTCGTCAGCTATTCTGAGGAGTTCTGTTAGTTCAACTCCTTTTAAAATTGCCTGCCGTCCTTCGGCTTGTGGAGTAATTAGCGGTGTACATAACATAAGAATCCAATGGCCACATACTCCGAGAAGCCCAGAAATGGAGGCGTTCAATGTCGGAGATGCTCCTATTCCTGATAATGGAGGCCACAAGACGTTTCACGGACGCAGGATTGAACAAGTCCAATTCCATCAGATCCCTTATTGGATCGGTCCAATCGAAACTGTCTTGCCGACCCGTACCAAGGATACGAATCCAATCGCCTCCCTCAACATCAACCGAAAATTTGGCTTTGGGTTGGTAGTTTTGTATGAAAGCGACAGAGGCATGGATTTTCTGACCAGGCATTATTGTCCGACCTTGCCCCAAATGCGGCAACCTAGGGATATCCGGTGACGTATTCCATCTATGCGTTGGCTTAACATACCAAGTGGTGCTATCTTTATCACGGTAGGAAATGCGCTTGAAAGGGAATATTTCAAGCAGCTTCCAAATGAGCGTTAACTGATTCCTGTGGACGAGCATATTTGAGCTTTTCCCACTCCCATTCGACCTTGGAAGGCTCTAATCCAAGTCCAGCAATCCAGGCCTCATTGCCCATCCAAAGAACCGGGACGGCCGTGTTATTCAGTTCTGCATTTTTCTGGTTTCCCGCCTCCACTACTCAAGGTATAGTCAACCATCGTGAGTCGTTCATATAGTACGTACATGTCTGAATGACAACCGGCAAACCACACCTCCTTGATGCGAGATAAACTTGAGGTTGAAGAGCCGCTTCCTTTTGAATCAGTCTGATTATATCCCCATAATCTTCAGTAGGAGAAATCATTATACTCGGCTGCCAAGCCATACCTCCTTGGCAACACCGATGGAGGGATCGTCCACCTGAGCCTGGCTCTATCCGCACTTTAGCCCATTCAGTTTCGCAGTGAATGCGTTCAAGGGCTTACATCAAACTGTTGGGCGTCGTTTGCTGCATCTGGCGCATCTCGACCGCGGCGGGACAGCTTGATAAATTTGGATTCATTTGGGATAGAGACACCTCCGCAGACGTATTCGGGTAGGAACTTGACGCGGCGTTCATCCAGTGCAAGTGCATGTCGAAAATAGCAAACGTGTTCAGGGTCGAACGAATCTGTACAAGGAAGACTTTTCTTTCGTATGACCCCAACTGAGGACACCGTATCCCTTATTGTTGGCAAGCTAAGTATGTCACTCGCCTTGAGCGTGGCATACCGACTTACCAAACTCCGACGAAGTGGACTTTGACATTTGGCCTTGCGAACGCTTGTTTGAATCGTGCAGCCATCAGACGTTCGGAAGAGTCCATGTTGGCCTTATCGTCACCCGCAGAGTTACGTTCTGACTCAATGCCGTCGGATTGCTTCACGGAGGTATCGAATTTCTGAGTGTCATGCTTGAGATCGGCGTATAATTCGTATGCACTTAAACGGAGACGTGACGAAATTAGAAGAAAAGAACAATGATATACGAACAAGGCTATTTGCTCATCGTTTCCGGGAAATATGAGCCCGACCTAGAACGGTTGAGAAAGACGACCTCGCAGGGTTCCACATAATGATACCTTGCTAATCATGCCCGCGAGGGCACGAACTTGATATGCTCCGCGCGAAAACCCTGATGATACGTCATTACACATTTTGTGAGGAGATGCGCAATGTGTAGCTACCAAACAAAAATATCTTGTCTCCTGGAAGGTATTGCTCAGATAACCAACGATAGCCAGCAAGCACTTTGGCATCAAAATTCCTGGCAGAATAATCAATAGCTGATCGGGTACAGATTATTCATAGATGGCCTACCAGGCTATCATAAGGTCGATTTTATTGTTTGCGACTTGCGTAATATAATCCAAAGAACGCCACGATGGTCGCGCGTACGTTCCGATGCCACTATTGTAGTAAGTGACCTGCCTTTCGCTCTTCGTGATTCTAGAGTAGAGCTCCACAACATTTGTATTCTGCGAGAAGAACAGTGAGAATCGGTGTGGCTCCACTTTGTTGAGACTAGAGCTACGTATTGCCCAAATTGATTTGAGGTTCCATCGAAGCAAAGGACGATGTTGCGACCTTCGGCCTCACTGCCGCACAGGTGACATGATATAGGATTGTCATATTGCTCCGCCGAATTCCTGATCAACGTGTAAGTGTGTGGGAACGTGCGGTAAAAGACGTGAATAGCACTGGTAGGATTGATATCCATTGGAACTTGGGTGCGAGCGGAGGTCAGACAGGCGCTTTTTGAACAGGATGATGGGTAGAACGAACGCAGAACCCGGAACGTCTGTAGTCGCCGTTGGAGTATTGCCGTATGACATTTCACCGTTAAAATCGCACTTGGCTCAGAGAATGTTGTAAGAAAAGAGATGGTGAGGTCCTGTGTTGGGCAAGGGAAAGGGGCGGAGAATGAGCGCAGACATAAGACCTGTCGAACTACGCGAGTTCCCGGACACACGGGTCAAGCATGGTTGTTGACATGCGAAAGGGAGGCAAGAGTGATGTGGGTACATCAGTCTAAGCAAGTTGGCCATGAGGCTGCCTACCAGTATACTGGTTACCAACCATCACCCATTGCCCATCAGCGCGGTAGCTTCGAGCCTCTCACCGACCAGTCTCACATCAAGTTTAACGTCGCACGATGCCGGAAGACTTCATATATATGTGCTTCAAAGGCAAGAGAGTTTACCTAAAACTTAATCGGCATTGCAAAGTAGTTTCTCGTACTTGTCCTTCCTCCGCTTAACGAGGCTAAAGCATCTCACGACAGAACGCGAGAGAAGAAGCAATCCAAGGTGAGTAGTGAGTAATCCCAGCTCGCGTTGAATTGACGTGGATGTGGTAGCCTTTAAGAGTATTGGGGTTCCCGGCGTGCCGAAGGAGGCGAATCTATACATACCCAGAGGGGCCCAGAAGGCATATTTCGCTTGCGTTTGTGGGAAAGAGGAAGAATGTGTTTGTAGTTGGCAAAAGGTGAAAGGAGAGGACGTTGTGTTCTTGGAGAACGTCTTAAAAGTGAAACGTTGGTACTCTCGACTTTGGCGTGGGTGAGTGTCCACGAAGCATGGATGTCGTTTCCCAATCTAAATCTAAATCATGCAGCACTTGGGATGTTTTGAGCGGGCCATTCGATTCACCCCAGCTAGCAAAACAACCGAAGGTTAATAAACCAGCTCCGGCGACGGCGAACGGGTCGGTTGGGTTGAAGGACGAGGGCCCACAGGACGGTCACGGAGCCACGTCACATCACGCCACTCCAGTCACAACGCCTCACCCAGCCCAGCCCGCGTCTTCGCCACCACCTCAAGTTCAAGTCTTAGTCAGGTCCCCCACCCTTAAACTTAATAAAGGCTCGACCCCGACGGCAACAACTTGATGCGTCCTCGCGTTCGTATTTCGAGAGGGACATGGTTTGACCCCGTTTTCGTTCTACATTCTCCTCATGCATATCACCTCGAGTCTCCCCTATGTTTTCTCTCGTTTTCGTCTACCACATGCATATAGTGATCTCCGAGTCTCTCCCCGTTGTCATCATCATTAGTGTTCTATGTCTCTACCGTTATCGTGCGATCTCAGAATCCTTTCAATGGACCTTTAGACAATCGTGAATCCGTGGCGAGCCCGTAGGTTCGGAGCAGTCCAATGGCCCAAAGTCGTCAAGCCCCGGGGCCCCCTAACCTGAACAGAGCCGGGCCTATATAGCTGTACCTGGCTCTGGGAGGGCTTGTGGCCCGGCCCAACTCAACGCTGAGCCAGGCAGGCCGGGGCTATTCGATGAATAGTTTTGACGCATCAATGCCCTCCTGTTCCTGCACTCCTCCATATTTTGGACTAGTCTCTGTCTTTAGTTGCTTTAGCATCTCAACATATGAACAAGGCTCCTGAAGCGTCAAATTGGTATAAGGTAGATAATTGGTTGGTTGTGTTGGAAGGAAGCTGATTGTGTGAGTCCAAGAAGTTGGGGGTTTCAAAACATCTCTCATGAATAGTGTAAAGATCTGCTGTGATATATTGTCTTATCTACACTGTGCTCTTCTACAATTGAAAGATGAGGGTGAGAACATGGCTCTTCGTCTGACTTGGAGTTATCAGGATCTTCCAGTAGATGCGATAAACTGATGAATAATTGCTGGATTCCAAGTGGGAAAACTGGTACATGATGAGAAGGTGTGGGGTGCATCTGGACCCCTTAATATTCAATCACCCCATTGACGCTGTCAATGGTGACCCAAGCACTCATGAAAGACTGGACAGGAAGGCTTCACCGAAATCATTGTACATGTTGGCATTTATGGCCTAAATAACACAGAAACGGGTAATAGAACAGTAACACCAAACGCTACTCCATGTCCAACTTGCCACCATACTCAGCAAGTATTTGTATAATCTCGGGCCGCCTCCGCCATGTCGTGGCGACTACGTATGGCGTTGCACCGTCGTGGTCACGAGCACGCACGTCTGCACCGTGGCGCAGTAGTAACCGCACGAAATCAGGATGATTGAATAAAACCGCCAGGTGCAATGAAGTCCTCCCATTGTCCTGCCGCGCATTCACCTCTGCCCCACGTTCCAGCAGCAGCTGGCCTGTTTCCACTTGCCCTGTCTCGGCCGCGGTGTGTAATGGGGTTCGTTGCTTGAACGTGGATCTCGTATCCACTGCGAGATGATCCAGTAGTAACGATGTAACCTCACCGTGGCCTTGCGCCGCTGCTGCGTGAAGCGGGGTGCTATAGTTGCCGCCCTTGGTATCGATATCCTGTGGATTCTTCACGATGAGGTTTTCTACCAGGTCATAAAATCCGTGCCTCGACGCATAGTACAGCGGGACTGCCCCAGGTTTTTTGGGGCGCATAGAGGGCATGGACGTCTTGCGGCGTTCTTCGTCGTACAACCCGAGCCATGCTGCAAAGTGTGGCTTGTCACCATCAAAGAGACGTTCCATTCCGTTCTTGATGCGTGACGACACATCCATGAATTGTGCATGCTGCACCCAGAATTGAGCGGCGTATCCAGCTAACGGGGAGTCCTTGATCTTGTCGTGGTCGATGGGAGCGTCCAAACTAAGAAGCACACAGAGACAAGCTTGCGCAAGAATGGTGTGAGCGGTCTCCAATCGAATGTGATAGCTTGAGACATCCCCACTCGACCGCGAAAGTCGGTGCGATGTCAAATATTCTTTGACTGAGAAATGTGAGAATCGAATGATCCGTGAATCCCCGTCCTTGACAACGGTCACCAAACTTGAACATGCCGATATGACTGTCTCTTTTTGGTCCTCCCACCGCCGATCAAGGACTGGATCTCCGACTGCATTGAAGTGGAGTGCAAAGACTTCTGCAAGCTCCTCGACTCGGAGTGGGCGAACGGCTGCAACGAGACATTGCAGTAATCGACGTGCATGCGTCTGATACGGCTTTCTGATCTCCCGTAATATGCGCTCGTATGTCTCGTCAAGGCTGCCCGGTAACTCGTCCAAGAAATGTCGAACATGTTGTGGAGAGAAATGCGGTAGAACTTTCAACTGGTAGGACACCCATGAAAACCTGTATTATGTTACACGAGCGATTATAGCCAAATAAGAGCAAACTCACATTCCGTCCACTTTTTCGGATAATATCTTTATAATCAGTTCCTTGTCTTCCTCTCGCCATCTTCGTATCCCTGGATCTGAGCGCACAAAAGAGTTCACATAGTCCGCGATATCTTGTTTCTGACCACTTTCGTCATGAAGCGAAACCGGGTGTTCCGTGAGCGGTTCAAGGACAGCCCGAATATCGAGCTCTGGCCGACTCGTGACACATATGTGGACATCAGGAATTTGAAGGCCAACAAGTTCCCTCACGAGATCAAGGACTTCCTTCCGTGGAGATGGAACAGTGGACGTACTCGGACACTCATCAAGAGCATCCACAATGATATAAGTAGGGCATTGGGTGAGCATTTCTTTGAGGCGTTCTATCATAACCCGATCATTAGGTTTCTGCTTTCCACCTTCGTGAGAAGAATGGAGCTCGGAGAGTATGTCGCGACATAGGTCAGACTGATCAGAAAGCTGAATGAGAAGGGAGGAAAGCAAGTTCTGTAGGTTTTGCTTATTGACGACCTTGAAGTCAAAAAAAAAGTAGGCCAAGGAAACATTTCCATCCTCGCGCAAGGTCAAAATATGTTGTATGATTGAAGAGCTTGGACAATACATGAGCTCCACAAAGCAGAACATGTCAAGAAAGGACAAACCAGAGAACGCTCTTGCCAGAGCCCGCTTCGTAACAGGGGTACGATGAGGAGATGTTACATGTCAAACGTTATGAGAAACGCACGTTTTCCGTGTAACCACAATAAGGAAGGAGTGGATTTCCAATGATTGAAGACAGTTCCTCGAAAGAACCATCTAGCGGTACCGTTGTGACAGGCTTTACGCGCAGTGTTATAATTGATGGATGGATCTGGAGGCGAAAGCCATCGTAAAAGACTATCTTGGAGTGGATTCCCTGTGTTCGGATGTAAGTGCTCGGAATGAAAAACGAAGCGAATTACGAGGTGACGAACTGTTGACGAGATGTAATTTGCGGTCGAGACCTTGCGCCTTCTCCTGGACAGTGTGAACCTTGTCACCAACGTCTGGTGTCTCATCATGGATCCTTCGTACCTTCTTTCTGATGTCGCTTTCGTTGCCACCCACGCCTTGCGCAATGTTGTCCAACTCTTCGGACCTCCTGCCAAGATCTTCCATGTCGCCACTGACTCCTTGGAACCCTTCATCCACTCGTATCACCTCGCGATTACCCATCTTCGACTGCTCCGCAATAGCAAGTCCTACCTCTTCATGTATCAAACACGTAAATTTGTGTATCTCATCCTTAAGATGCGAGTTTCCTTGGAGCCTCTTCAAATTCCTCTCTAGCCAAAATCTGAGTGGAAGATAGGAAACCATCGTCGGATCGACTCACTGATTTTTCCACGTTTCATTCGCTTTGTGACAATCCCAAGGATTGTCAGCACTGATGCCATGATCTCGCCCGCTAAATCCCTCATTTTGGAAGTAGGTGGGACCGCAGAGTAAGCCTCAAGCTGTCGAAAGAGGGGTCCAATGGAACTGAACAGCTGGTCAAGCTGGTCTTGGCTGGCGCTATCATCTTTGGCCTCCTACAGAACCTGAGTCAAAAACCCTGCACAAGAGATTGATGAAGGAATCGGACAGAAAAAAGGGTGATTAATCCAGTGAAGATAACGTCCGCACTTGAGGATCCCTGAGGAATCGATATTAGAAGAGAGGTCACCGAGAGAAACCGATTTGGTATTCACCTTGACGGAATCATGGTCAACGGTGGCAGACAGGGTATGGAGAACGTTGACCGTTGGGATGAGCAACTCTGAGATGCTCTGGAATTGACTGAGTGCGGGAATTCGATCTCTTAGTAAGGTGAGAACATCATTGGCGGATGTGCAGGGTTGAAGCAATTGATTGATTATAATGTCTTTCTTAGTTCGCTTTTTGTAAGCATCGAGCGCGAAATTGAAGAGGGGTGCAGGCCTTAAGGAAGACGGGGTAGTGGGACGCGACGTCCCGACGAGTGGTGGGGGATGCGACGTCGTGACGGGTGGTGGGGGACGCGACATTACGACGAGCGGTAGGGGTTGCGAGATCACGTCTGGCGATGGGGGTTGAGGGGAGAGGCAAAGGTGAGGTGTGTAGGGATGTAAACGCCCAAGTCATGTTGTTTTAACGGCTGCGTTCGTGTGCGTGTGCGAGGGAGGACAGGGTGAGTACAACGAGGAGGCATAGGAGGGAAGCCACGACACGCCTGCCCTTGGACCTTGCCTTGCAGCTGCCTGCTGGCCTTAATGCCGCTTGTCTCCTTTCCGGGGCGCTTTTCATCAGTGTTCCTCCCTCTTTGGGTCCCTTGTAATCTTCTTCCAGGGGAACCTTCCGTCCTCCCACGTCGGCTGTCCTTCGGGCGCTTGGCTCTCGTGTTCATCACGTGTTGATGGTATTCGGCATGCCTGAAACATAGCCTCTCTCTGTTCCTCTGTTACCGCGATATATGTCGTATCGTTGCATATGCAAAGAGGCTGACTAGATGAGTTTTAATCTCAGAACGTTTTCAGGGCTGAGACACACTCTCCCTGAGCATACATTGCCTCCCACAGTATGCGGTGCCCAACATCTCTGAGACGACCGGTACTCACACGTACCTTCGTTTTCGCAACGCCCGCCGCCACTAACAAGGACCCTAGGCATCGTTGAAGGGCCATGTCGAGATGCGGAGTAGAACGGCAGAACGGGGTTACTGGCGCAGCCATGTGGACACACTTCGCGTTGGTGGTCTTCTCGTTGAGTATGTATCGAGGGACAAGACGAATCATCAGCATTGGCTTGCCAAGCGTGTACAAGATACCCTCTATCATCTGTACTCGAGGTTCCCTTGACCGTTTTCGCCCCCAAGATCTGGTTCTTCGCCGTATGTTACAGGCGTAGAACCACTGGACGCTGACCGAGCCTCCCTTTTAGCTGCGATTGGCCAGGCCAAGGAAGTGCGGGGCCCGATTAGAGCTAAAAACGAAACGAACAGACGATGTCACGTCGAGCGCCGTAGCATTGAAGGATTAGTGCAGGCGCATGGTGATCAGCTCGTCGGGAATTTGCCTTAGTTGTCGCCGTAGTATATATCACTTGACTACAAGATTCGAGTTTCCATCGGGACGGGACTAGGATGAACGGCCGGGTCACGAAACAGCCTGAAACAAGCCTTCGATGAAACCAGGGGGCGCCGCCGCTGGCCCGGCACGGTACTCGGCGAGTAAGTGTACAATCTCTCGAAACCCACTCCCTTTAGATGGTGTCTCGCGGTAGACGTCAGGCACATGCACATTCGCACCGTGGCTCAGCCGTAATCGCGTGAATTCGAAATGTCCATTCAACACCGCCACGTGCAGTGGATTGAGGTCGCCGCGCCCCCGGGCATCTACATCGTCTCCATGATCCAGCAGCAGCTTCCCAATTTCCACTTGCCCTGCAATTGCCGCTTCGTGCGGTGGAGTCCGGCGCATGACCGCGGACCTGATATCTACTGGAAGACGTTTCAATAGCAATGCTGCGACCTTGACATTTCCTATTGCCGCTGCTGCAAGAAGCGGGGTGCCATATCTGCCGCCCACGGCGTTTATATCGTCCGGATGAGGCGGTCTATCCGGAGTCATGGAAAAGGGGGCCACCACAGGTCTCTTGGTAGTTATTCCATAGACCCCGGTCCTTGATGTAAATCCAGAGCCAAGCGGCAAAGTGTGGTTTGTCTTCATCGAGTAGACTATCCCATCCTTAACATGCTATCCCATCCTTAATGTGTGGCCACACATTCTCGGATTGTGCATGCCTTACCCAGTATTGAGCAGGGTATCTGACTAGCGAGAGGCTCCTGATCTAGGCGTGGTCAATCCGATCATCCAATCTAAGGAGAGTGCTGCAGCCTCCGTTAGAGTGTGATAGCATGAAATAGTTCAGCTTGAATCCAAAAGGCGGTTCGACGTCAATAGAGATAACAGGGGGCAGGATTGAGTAGCCGAGTATAATCCGTAACAAGTCTTAGCTCACCATTTCTCATCTCGAATGCGAGCGAGATCGGAGAGCGATCCGCTAAGAGTGGTGAGCAGTCGAGCGTTGGCCAATCATCACGAATTGACCTGTCGGCAGAGAGGACCGTTCTGAATTTGAGGACCCGGTGGCAGCATGCCCTGAGCAAAAGTTCAAAGCAAAAGCAAAGCGACGAGCGGTTATTCCGAGCGAGAGTCAGTATCACGAGACTCATACTTCGGTTTCACGTAGCGTTCCCTCGGCCCATTCACAAAAGAACCTTGCCTGTTGGATTTGCGTCCAACGGGTTCTATTCTCCAAACCTTGCCTTAGATCAGCGGCACTAAACCTATGAAACCGTATGGCATCGTGGCAAAGAAAGTCGACCCACTGTTTCAGCCGGTTCTCGATGACAGTCCGATCACGGGGACGTATTTCGACTCCGCGAGGATCGAGGAGTAAACGGGCTCGCGAAAGCCGCTGATCGCCACGCTCGGCCAGTTTCCAGGCTCTCCAGAGGGTGAGGAGACACAGAGGAGATTCAGAGTAAGTGCTTAAGCCGTCAACGAGGAGTCTCAGGGATGGAACAGTGTGGAAGAAGGCGAGAGAGGTAGGTCTTTGAAGTTAGTGGTTCGGGGGGCATAAAGAGGGTTCGCAGGCGCACCGTAGGGACAGTTTCGCTGCTGTCACAACCCCTGGGCAAATGGCCCGAAGACTCTTCAGCATGAGCCGAGGGAGGCGGAGAGACAATCCTAATACCGGGTACTGACTGAGCCGTCATCGCCTCCAGATCCGCACAGCAGGTGGGTTGGCATTGTGTAGCGCAGAGAAGTAGCATATGGGTCACTCCGGCAATATCATGCCCCGAGCCGTGCCAGTGAAACCACCCATTGAAGTAGCAACTCCTTAGGCGCAAAAGTTTTCCTAACCCGCTACGCAGTCCTCAGTTTGCCGTTTCATGGGTATGCGACATGGGACATGATCGCCAGTCGCCTGCTAGGAATCTGAAGGTTCACTTCATTTGTAGGTAGTCAATCGTTCGTGGCGTCAAACAAGCCAGTGTGGTAAAGACAGATCGACCGCTCTCCCTCACGCGGTGTTCGGCCCTTGGATGCTCCTCTCGAATGTTCCTCTCTCTCTCTATCGAACGGAACACGTCTGCGGCCAATAACGCGTCGTGTCGACGGTGTCGATGGGCGCTTTGCATCGTTATCGTAACGGCTCGCACTTCGCGGTGTTGGAACATGTGGAGCCATCATGGCATGAGTTCTCCCTTTGTACACCTACCTCCTGATAGCACAAATATTTCTCGCTCCCGAAAAATTTGTTCGATGCTTCTTTTCTCTCCCAGTCCCTCGTCTCTCAAACTTCCACCGCATCCGCCATGTCTAATCGCAGGTTTGGTGCCTCTGACTACGAGGACGACTCGGACGATGACAAGAAGCTCGAGTCCTTGGGGTACATCCCCTCCTTCAAGCGCGAGTTCAGCAATCTCGCGACGGTACGTGGCTGGTACCAACCCTTCTGCGTTCTTATGTGGCAACCTTGTGCTACACAGATAAGCTTTGCGTTTAGCATCATGGTGTGTCCCGTCCTACCCTGCGCGGGATCAGTCCAACACCGTCGACGGACAGGGCCTTTGCTCGTCTGTCGCAACTACTTTCAATACCCCGCTGCTCTTGGGCGGCCCCGCATCAGTACGTCAACAAACACCAAAACGCCGTCTTCTGTGATCCCATCAGGGCAATTTTCTTAGGCGACCTGGTGTTGGATTTTGGGGGCTACGATGTGCTTCACTTTAGGCAAGTGATTCTCCACTTCTCACTTCGCCCTCTTCACTGTCCATGAAATCAGGGTCATCTATCGCTGAAATTGTCAGCGCGTTTCCCACTTGTGGTGGCCTGTGCGTTTCTCTTGCCAACCCCCTCCGAGTCCGAACCTCACACTTATCAGGTACACTGCGTCTGCGCAGCTCGTGCCTAAGCGCCACCGGCCGATTGTGCGTGGTTCTCGGGCCGGTCCACAGTGCGCGTGAGCTCACGATGTCCGAGGTCGGGTGGGTCGTCGGTTGGCTCAACATCCTCGGCCAAGTTGCCGGACTGTCCTCTACCGAATTTGGACTTTCGAGCATGATCTGGGCAGCGGTCGTCGTTGCCAAAGATGGCAACTATGCTGTTACCCCTGGCAAGGTCGTTGGCCTCTTTGCGGCGTTATTGGTCCTCCACGGAATCCTTGTACGTTTTGGTCATCTCCGCTTGATGGTGTTGTAATCCTTACGACATGGTCGTTAACCGTCGGGTTACGAAGAACTGTCTTGCGACCCGTCATCTCGCAACTTTCACAAAGGGATTTGTATTCGTCAACCTCGGTGCGACCGTGAGTGCGTGGCAACCCTCCTTACTATCCCACCTTGTTCTGTACTGAAGACAATCAGTTATTATCATCGTCCTGCTAGCAACGACGGACCGCCATGACATGCACAGTGCGAGCTACGTATTTGGTTCGGATGGTATCGTCAACCAGACGAATGGATGGAATAACGGGTTGGCGTTCTTGTTCGGGTTACTGAGCGTACAGTGGACGGTGAGCGGAAAACTCACCTGAAATTTGTGTGAACTGATATGCCTGTCCCCTAGATGACAGTACGTTTCAAGCGGCTTAATATAGAGCTTCAGAGTTACTGAATAAAGATCAGGACTACGATGCGACTGCACATATATCGTATGTCGCCCATGTCCCCTGCTCATGGTTGCCTTGGTTACGCTGTTTCCAGAGAGGAGGTCAAGCGCGCTGCCTACGCTGGTAGGTTCGATGGACTTGAAGTGTTCTCCCTCGCTCTAATGATCGTGATTCATAGCACCGGCTGCCATCTTTATCGCGGGTGGGCAGTTTGCGAAGGATATCAGCCCAAATACTCAACCCGTGCACTACAGTCATAGGAACAGGTCTGCTTGGATGGGTGCTTAATATCGTCCTCGTCCTGTGCTCCGGTCGGCTGTACGTCTCCCCGCAACTACCTTGCACATTCATTCACGGTGACGCTCTCAGGGAGGATCTCCCTGGGCCCTCTGGCTCGGCCTTCCTTCAGGTATATGATGGCCCTCGGTTTTCTCCCCGTCCCTCGTGACTCATTCTGGTCCTCAGATCATGGCCCTGCGCATGGGCAAAGCCGGCGCGCTCTTCCTTTGGGTGCGTAACGAAAAAAAAAAAGGCTTGGCGTGTCTCCAATCTACATCCTTCATAGACGTTCGTTTGCCTCACCGCGTTCTTCGTCTGCCAAACTGCTCTCCAAGCTTGCTCCAGGACGGTTTATGCCTTCAGTCGTGACAAGGGTGCGTGCGTGCGCGCTCGTCTTCGCCCACGTTGACGCGCACTGGCTAACTAATGCACGAAACCAACCAAATAATAATAATAATAATAATAATAATAATAATAATTGGATTGCAGGTTTCCCGGACAACAGATACTTTGGCTACGTTTCCAAGTGGACTGGGACCCCTCTGCGCGCCATATGGCTGACGACGGTCCTGAGCATCCTCCCGGGCTTCCTCGACTTTGCCTCCCCGGTCGCGGCGAACGCCATCTTCTCGCTCACGGCGATGGCGCTGGACATCTCGTACATCATCCCGATCGCGCTCCGCCGCGCGTTCCAGCACCACCCGGAGGTGCGATTCAAGCCCGGGCCGTTCTACCTCGGCGACGGCGCGCTCGGGTGGACGGCGAACCTGGCCTGCATCGGCTGGACCCTCTTCGTCTCCGTCATCTTTTCCCTGCCCACGGTCCTGCCGGTGACGACGGGCACGATGAACTATGCGGCGGTGATCACGGCCAGCGTCGTCCTCCTCGCCATGTGAGTCGACGGCCCCCTTCCGCGCGCTGCGTGCCGTGTGCCACGGTGTACCCCCGCCCCCCCGCCCCCCTTTTCTCGTCTCTCGCCTTCCATTTGACGCTGACCTACCCTTCGATTCGTCTTTTTCGCCTCTGGGCACGTCCTCTCGCAGGATCTGGTACTTTGTAGAGTACGTATATCTCGCTTGCGTTCATCAAAAGCACGGAACGAGCCGTCTCTGACGCATCGTGTCCTCCTCCCCCCCCCCCCCCCCCCCCCCACCCCTTGCAGCGGCCGCCGACACTACCGTGGGCCTCATGCCTATGTCACTGTCGAGGACAAGGACAAGGACGCGCCTGCCGTTGGCGATGGCGAGGTCAGGGGAGACTCCGTGGACGACGAGGACAAAGGGACGACGGCGCCCTGAGGGCAGCACCGTTCGCTTACTTTCGTCGCTTAACGCATTTTCTTTCGGCTGATTCCTTGCCTTCCCTTCCCTTCCCTTCTCTTGGGAGGGACTGCCCGGTTCCCTTGTCGGTGCCGTGGCGGGAGGGAGGGTTTTGTGTATATCGTCGCGTCATTCCTCCGATTTATACAACGCATCCGCCTCACCCGTATAAGTTAGCCCCCCGTTCATTATGTCGTCGAGTTTTTTTTTATTTTGTGAACCAACACGGTCGTTGTCGACGCATCAATCTGATTCCTTCGGCCCAGTCGTTCGAAGGTGGCACTTGGTTTCCATCCCTCGGGATGCAATAGAATGGAGGCGTACAAATCGAAGGGAAAAAAAGAAATGATTGCGTGTAATGAGATTTGCGGCGTTGCTACTAGTCTGACTGATGTAGTTATGGTGACAAAAGGATGCGTGAGAGTCTGTATGGGAACTTTTCGACATCAGACCCCTGGGAATCTGCGTGTGGCGGGCGAGTGTAATGACAGTATGAGCCTATTCTACAAAAAAAAAAAAAGGCTGACGGCTGGGGAAAAGTCAACCGCGAAAGCGTAGCGTCCTTCAGGTCATCTACGCGGTGGGAAGAAATCCTGCAACTCTAGTGCAAGGTCCCAGTGACGTGAAAGAAAGTGAAAATGAAGGAGTGTAGGGGGAGGGAGAGAAAAAACTGCTGCTGTACGCAAGCGTACAAAGTGGCGCCTGTCCGATAGGTGGGGGTTGGGAAATCACGGCACTTAGGTGCCAATATCTCGTAAAATTTTGCACTCACGATATGTGATCGTATGGTGTCCGGCCTCTTGCGAGGTTCGTTCATGAAAGCGTGAAAAAGAAAGAAAAGCCATTGCATGCAACCTAAGCTTGGTCGTACATCGGAAACCGGCAGCCATGCCACGCCCGTGCGATACCGTCACCACCTCTGGGCGACGCCAATTGCGGCCAGAGTGACAGTGAGGATGGCAAGCGCGCACGACAGCGAGGGGTGCAGCGAGGACGCGCCGGAAACGAGGTGACCTGAGCTTGTCGCGCCGCGGACCTTCTGCATGCCTGTGTGGCCGTACGATGTCGCGAGCATGTTCGGATCAATGTAAAAGTGGCTGCGCGTCTGCACCGAGGTCGGGAAGGTGACAGTCGACGTGGGCGAGACGGCATTGAAGGAGTCAGAGGTGAGGAAGACGAGGGCAAAGGCTGGCGCAGGTACAGGGACAGAACACGTGTTGGCCGTCTGGTCGCACTGTATCGTCGTCACGTTCAGCGTGCCATTCAGTCGGCCATCGGACTTGAGAGCATCGCCCAAAGTCTGTAAGGAATTGCCCGAGGCAGGTCCGTGAGCACGAAAGAGAGGGTATTAAGCTTTAAGGTGTGCTTACCTGTCCTGCCCAGGTGAAGTTACCTTTGGATGATACGGACGGCGCCAAGAGGTATCTATAAGAATGAAATAACGTTTAAAATTTTGCGCTGTGGAGAAATTGACATGGGAAGCTTACTTGACTTGCACTTGTGAGGGCGTCGCATTGCTCTGGTTCGTGGAACCACCTCCAATGGAAATGACGGCAGTGTAGGTTGACGCGCCAGTCGGGTCCGTCACGAAATTGAACAAGGCCAATTTGGTAGGAGCGCCATTCTCGAATATGGCATACATGGGGGTACTGATGTCCGACGTGATATCGGAGATCTGGGACTGGTTGTGTGGTCCCATCACCTCTGCCATCACAAGGGCCGAGTAATAGATGGGCCCAACAGTCCACTCGATTCCAAATTTGGTCTGATTCGTTGGCGGGGGGGTGAAAGGGTTGTAGTACGAGTTCTGCCCGCCAACGTGGAACAAGGCGGACGTAAAGCCATTATAGGCCATCGTCAATGCCCAGTCGAGGCCCCAGAGTGCGGCACCGAAAGAATTGGATATTCCTGGAAAACCGGAGCACGAGGCAGAGTTGGTCTCGAACATCATGAGGGGCTTGCCATTCTGGTGAGCAAAAGCGGTCGAATTGAGGTAGGAGGCGACAAGATTGGTAGATATGTTGTGCTGCAAATAGTCGATGAAAACGTCCTGCGGGTTTACAACCTGTCCGGCGGCGGGGTTTTTGGCGGCGCAATTGTCATTCGGATAGCTGAACAAGGAATGAACGAGGGGGAAAGCGGGAGAGAGGGATTGTACGAACCGTTCAACGGCAAGGGCATAGATACTGCTCGAGTATGAGGATACGAGGCCGGTATTCCATACACTTTCTGGTGACCACAAGACCTGTACGCTCGGCACGACGAGGATATTGTTCTTGTTCGGGACGGCCGAGTCGTTGGCGATTTGTTGGACAAGGGCGCCAATCTCTCCAAAATAGTCATATTGTGAGTAATTCTGATAAGAGGCGTCAATATGACCGATCTCAGGGGTGAGCAAGATGCTGATGGCCTCACAGAAGGTCTGAGCCCATGGGTAGAGTAGAGATCGGGTTCATTTCCGGCCTGTATGCCAAGAAGATAGTCACCGAGAATGCTCTGACCATTTTCGACGATTGCGAGCGAGACGTTTCCCGAGACAGCAAACGGGAAGCCTATAGGAATGAGGATCCGAGACATGGGTGGGCGGGTGTGAGAGACGAACCAAGGTGCCAGTGGGTGTTGGTGAGGCGAGAGATGTTGCTCATCGTGTAGAGGAGGTCAGGAGTGTACAGCAATGATGGGGTATTCGTTACGCCGAAGGTGACGTTGTCCTTGGCGAGCATTGTCGCATTGGGTAGAGAGGATACCATGTATGCCATCTCTTGAGAATTGCCACCGACGCGGACCTGGACCCAGCCGGCCCGTTCGACGATGTTTGCCATAAGATTTAGGAAGGGGGGAAGTAATCGGGTGCTATGGGGGGGGGGTTGACATGGAGATGAGGTGGTAACTGCGGAGCAAGCGCGTACCTGTTCTTGCCCACTTGATTGCTTGTTTGTCAACGACGCTCGAATGGGGTATGTGACGGAGACTCACAAATTTGGGGGGCGACGGACATTTCGATTGAAAATCCCATGAAAGCGCCATTGACAGGATAAGAAAGATTAGGTAGACCTCCGCTGCTTGGGAGTTGTATTGGGACGTGGGTGGGGATGGCGGGGCTGGGAACGGCGGGAGGATTGAGGACGGTGTGATCATACGCTGCCGCGCCAGTGAAGTTTGAGGGGGCGGCGGTGGAGGTGGCGGCGGTGAGGGTGAGAGCGGTGCCACCGAAGATGACCTGGTCTTTCGGTTGGTAGACCGAGTACTGGGCTGCGACGAGGGAAGCGGAGAACCAAAGGAAAGTGGATGAGAACATGGGGGGATGGGAGGAGAGGAGAGGAAAGGGAGGCAAGAGGGATTGGAACCAAGTCGGGTCCCACGATTGCACGCATTTTCTGCTGTTCTGTTTTCTGCCTGGTCTCGTCTGGTCCTCGTTTGGGATGCGCTTCGGTCGGCCGGGTCGCAACGAGAAAACGAAATGTGGAGCTGCGAAAGCCAAATTTAGTTTTTCATTTGATCCCGCCCTGGTGACCGACAAAGGATAGCGAGCGAAATGCCACAAGAACGACCAGATTGTAAGACACTTGATTGACAGATGCACCACCAACTCTTCTTGACAAGCACTCAGCACTTCCTCGTCGGGTTCCGCGGATACGATGCGAACCAGGACATCGGGGCGTCTAATAAGCCTGCCCGCGTGATCTCTCCCACACAATTGTGGCGTGTATACCAATTAATGATCAGGATCGATCACGATCAGGAAAAATCGGTTACAGGGTCACACCCGAACGGAACATCGCAGCACCCAGGCCTGGCCTCCTTCCGCTGCTGGCAGAGGCCTTTTCACCCGAGCTCCTGATGCCGGTGTGAACAGCGACCCTCGTAGCTCTCTTCGTCTCTATCTACCCAGTAGCCGACATCTCACCCAGCCCCCTTTGGCGATCCCGGTGCAAAGGTGTGGCCGCGATCTGGCCAAGGCTGACCTGGGCCCGTCATTTCCTGCTATTCTCAACCGCGCGACCTCTCATCCCTTTCCGAACGGCAGGCAACACTCGGGCGGCCACAATCATGGGTGGCTCACATGGCCTCACCCGCTCTCACCGGCAACACCGCCCCAGGGTGGCGTGGTGATCACTGACCATGAGGTCATCGCGGCGCGACAAGGTCGCCTTCTAGAAGCCCGCTACCGCTACCCCTGCACCGCCTACGCGTCCATCGCATTCGTACGAATGAATCCCCACCAACCAACCGACGCTATCTCCCCCCCCCCCTTCCTAAGGCCGACCATGTGGGATCGTCGTCGGCGCATGGAGTTCTTGAACCCCGTGATCGTGCCAAGTGCGACGACCGCGAGCTGCGTAAAGCCGGCGCTAACGCTAGCGCTGCGGGCACCTCATATTGATATTTCGTCGCAGACATCGACGGGGACGCGTGAACGGCGCGTCATTGCATGTCGTCTGATCTCCAGAGGAACCGCTCAGCAAGAAGCTGCATGCCGGTACGCTCGATCGCACCGCCCGCGGAGGCGCGGACCGCGGACGATGTCCCCCCTTTTTTTTTCTTTAACTCGGAACGTGGATCGGTCCACGCGCCAGTGGGTTGAGAGTGAGAGGGGTGCTCTTGGTTGTGTGGTGCCGGGTTTCTTCCACTCAACGGTTCAGGCGATGGATGCTGCGGCTGTGGCGATATTTTGAGAATTACCGGTATGCGTTGGGAATGATATGAGTTTGCGCGAAAGGACATGTGTAGAAAATTCATTTTCATGCTCAATGTGTCGAGGGAGGCCAGTAAAGCGCCCGATGGCGGCACCTCGTGATCGCGAACCCGGCGCCGCGACGCGACGTTCCAAGGGCCAAGGAACCACAACCAATCCCTTCCACTTCGACATGGCATCTCAAGACCAAGAAACACCCGTCAGCATCAACCCAGCGCCGAGCAAGAGATGGTCCCAGTTCTACGCCGCTCTCCAACTCGCGATACAGCGCGCCGCACACAAGTGGACGTCCGCACCCCTTTTCTTTCCCCGCAGCGGCAGGAGGCTCATTTGTGCGTCCCTTTCAGCTTCCAGGACTTTTCCGAGTGTTTCCCGCTCTGGTGCGAGGAGCAGCCCAACGGCGCCGAGGGCGTCTTCAACACCGTCTCAAGCTTTATCGAGACGCACATCGTCGTGCGTCCTTGTTCCGCCACCGCTCGTACCGTGCCCTGACACCCCCCCCCCCCCAAAAAAAAAAAAAAAAAAAAAAGAACAACACTAACAAACTATTCGGGCAATACGACGTCCAAACGAACGTCGACACCTTGCATCAGGCAGTGACCGAGGCCCGGGCTCGTCGACAGCGCGGCGGGGAGTCCGCCGCCGGCGCATCAGGTGCGGACATCTGGCGTCCGGATCTGCAACCCCGCGCGGCCGTGCGCGCGCGAACCGTGCCGACCCTGGAGCGCGAGCGCGACTCGCTCCGTGCACGACTGTCGGAGGTGCGTCCGTTCTCGTGTGGCCTCTTTTTTTTTTTTTTCTTTTTTTGGTCCTCCCGGTCGCTCGCAATGCTTCACTCAAAAAAAAAATTTTTTTCTACGAAAGTAGATGGAGAGGGAAAACATGGAACTGTATCGTGAGACGCGGGAGAACGTGGCTGCGCAGGAACGGGCGGACGCCAAGACGGCCGAGATCTTTGCGTTCTTCGATGAGGTCGGTCGTCGTCCTGTACTTCACGACTTTGGGCTGACCGTCAAGCTACGGCTGGTCGTTCGTTGCCACCACAGATCTACGCGAGGTGGAAGGAGCTCCCCTTGGAGGACATTCAGGCGTGGACCCTGTTGGTGGCCGAGACTCAGAGCGCGATTAAACCCCCGCCGTGATGCGATGATGCGGTGGCGAGCGAGATGGATCTGGCTTGTATTTTCGAGTGATATGTTACATGCACTTGTTCGTTACTGCCTCTGTACGATTCGATTCTGTAGTCGCCTATCACCATTTATATTGCACTGCGCGCCGCAAGCGAAGGGCCCGTTACCTCACTCTGGTTGTAGAATAGCGCCGTCTCCTGAGCTCCCAAGATGGATCGCCTCCACGCGAATTTGTTGGGATGCTTCTGAATCCCTTGGGCATCAACGGTTGGATATGATGATGTGTCAAACTGGGTGCTGCCGCCGCCGCGGTCATGGCCGTTCTTGGCGGGCCGCCCCTCCTCGATCCTCATCGGGCCCAAGAACGAGCCATGTTTTCACGATGAACGCTCATAAACTTTACAATTTCGGAGAGAACGGTCACACGACACGACCATCCTGGGAGGAAACAGGGTAGGAAGTGTCAAAGAGGCCGGGGAAACTTTCGCATAAGGAGCCGCCGGAAGGTTTAGCCTTCACATCCTTTCACAACCTACCGGACGTGGCCAATGGAGAGTAGAGCATCGCACGAATCGGAAAGCATGGGATAAACGGCAAAGCGTCATGATCCACAGCCGGAATGACGGTTTTTGGGGAGTCGGACAAAGAAGAAAAAGAAAAAAAAAAGGGGGGGGGGGAGGTGGGGAGGAGATGAAATGCGATTTGATAGACGAGGAGGCGAAGCTAGGTAGAGTACTGCACTGCGAACTGCGAGTGGATGAGAGGGACAGCGGGAGTGAAATGGGAGGAGGCGGTGCAAGGATGAGGTGTGCGTGTGTGCAGAGCGTAAAGGAGGTCTGATAGCGCGGGTGTCCCAGCCCAGCGCCTACGTACGATCCCACATCAGACCTGTCCCCTTCCCCCTTGTTTCCTTTTCGCTCCTCCTTCCTCTCTTCATCCTGTTCCCTTTTCTTCACCATGCGCAAATTGTTCACAAGGGACAAACCAAAACTCGCAAAGGTCACCCCAGCTTCGCGGGAGGTCCCTCCAGATCTGACCTCCGCCAACTCTTCAGAGGTACCCATCCCCCTTTCCCGCCTTTTGAGATATTTTTACACACCCTCTTTCACCCACCCTCCATTTTCTCCTCACCCCAGGAGTTCCAGACGTTGCAGGCGCATCACCCCCACTACCCATCGATCCAACCCCTCCACCAGATTCGTCCCATCCCTCCGTCCTACGACGCCCATCACCCGACACCCGCATCCGATGATGAAAACTGGCACGTCCTGGCCGCAGACCCCAACAGCAATCCAGAGCCGCCCAAGATCTTGCCCTTGACCTCGTCTCGCTCCTCTTCGCTCGCATCACTCCCTCCAGGGGCTTCGCCGCCCCTCGCCAACCCGCCAATCAACACCGCGCGAACCCCATCACCGTTCCCCGCGCCCACCTCCGTCCGCTCGCCCCACAACAACAAGGACACCCGGGAACGCGAGAAGGATCGCCGCGCCGGCACCACCGCCGTCAGCATCCTCAACGCCCTCAACCCTCAGTTCTCGCCCCCGCCCGCCAACGTCGATGCCCGTTCCATCCGCGACGACGAAACGGTCATGTACGCAGCCAGCGAGGGCTCCATCCGCGAAGAAAAGAAGCTTGGTGGTTTCTGGAGTTGGGCCAGCGCCGGCGAACGTGACAACCACCGCCGGGACCCCCGCGAGAGGGAGGATGGGCAACACTGACCTCATGAGGATGATCGGTATTTTTCGCCCCTCATCTGTCTAACGTGGTGCCCTTGGAATTTCTGATTCTTCTTCTCAGGCTATTTGACTGCGACCTCGTCCGAAGACTGGGCAGTCGTTCTCGATGTCTGCGAGCGAGCGTCGGCCACAGAGGCTAACGCCAAGGAAGCGGCGAAGGCCCTTCGGAGAGAGTTCAAGTGCGTTCCCCGCCGTCTTTTTCCCCGTCGTACCTTGCCAATTTGATCCAATTTCAGATATGGCGATGCGCCACAACAGCTGTCAGCGGCAAGGGTGCGCGCTCCCACCTTCCCTCACGGATCATCTGCATCTAATCTCGTTCTCGTAGCTTTGGGCCGTCATGTTGCGGAACTCATCCGAGCTTTTTGTGCATCAATGCGCGAAAAGCAAGTTCTTGGACACCCTAGAGGATGTTCTCATGTCGCAGCGCACCTCACCTGTCGTTCGCGAGCGCTTACTTGACGTCCTCGCGGCAGCGGCATATGCGAGCTCTGGGGTCACGTCCAAAAACGAGTCGAGCTTTCGTTCGCTTTGGAGAAAGGTCAAGCCAGCCGGAAAGCCCGACGAGGTCGGTATATGCTCGCACGTCAAATTCATTTTGATCACTGAGACGTAACCTAGGGCGTCCCCTTTGACCCTGACGACGCGATGTTCAACCCACCTTCACCACGGCGAAGTACCGCGCTCAGTCTTGCCTCTGGTTATGTGCCGCCGCCCATGCACCCACAATCACTTCAAACTGCGCCGCCCCCGACGAATACTCAGCCTCAAGCTCCGCCACCGCCACAACCACAGACGCAATCACAACCGCCACAGACACAGCCACAGCCACAACCCCAGACCCAGACACAGACGCAGCAGACTCAGACCCAGGTGGTTCTACCGCCACCACAGCAGCCTGCTCGTGCGAAGCGCGAGGCACCTAGCCATGGTGACCGTCAGCTGCAGCGTGTCATACCCCTTGAAGAGGACATGCGGCGTCTGTTCCAAGAATGCCGTTTTGCACAAGGGAACGCACAAGTGCTCAACGAGGCCCTCGCGTTTGCCACTCCGGAAGACTTGCGAGAGAAGGAAATCGTCAAGGCACGCGTCCCTTTGTTTAGTTTAGAGATCAGGAAGCTGATGGTCCCAACAACACAGGAGTGGTACACAAAGTGCCTCAACTCTCAGGAACTGATTGCCGCGCAAATACCATGGGCGACAGCAGGAGCGGATCGATCGCGTGCTGCCCGTGAAGCTCAGCAGCAGCAGCAGCAGCAGCAGCAGCAACAACAACAACAACGTTCAACGAAGCGACCGAATGGACAAAATGTGCTATCTAAACCTCATCGCCATAAGCAAAGCAGCGGAGAGGATTCGCCCGTGGAGCTTACGCCCGAAGAGCAGCTACTCGGCTCGCTTCTCGAAGCAAATGAGGCGCTGACATCCGTGTTGCGGATGTATGACGACATTGAGCGGATAGGTATCGAGCGTGAGGCATTGGAGCGCAGTCGACAAGAAATTCGTCTGGACCGCTCAGTACGTTTACTGTCATACCCCTATCGTCACTGCGAGCTGAACGTTGTTTGGCAGAAGAACGTTGTAGATGACCGCGGCTACGTGCATCGTCTAGATTTACCTCCTACATCGCTCGGCTCATCCTCGCGCAGCCCGTCGCCGTCGCCCTCACCTTCACCGCAGCCCCATCATTTGTCGATTCCTGCCTCTTTGCAGCCCCATGCGAGCCCGCCCCACCCGTTACCCCCAATTCCGGTTCAGTATGCGAATTATGGGACACAACAACAGTCGCTTGCCCTGCCCCCGCCAGCACCGCACGGTCCTCGCTCGCCGGGCCTTGTAACGCACCGTTCCCATACACCATCACCCGAGCGGGTCGGGTTTGCTCGACCGTCTCTCCTTTCCGCCATGCCTAATACCCCCTCGGCGCCTTCCGAGACGTCGAATGGGGTTGCGTCGAAACCGACACCACCGCCTTTGGGTATCGTTGTCCAGCGCGGGGATGAGGAGGATGAGGACGAGGATGAGGAGGAAGAGGAGATCCGTACACCCATTAGACCGAGTGCGAAGGCGCTAGGCAAGAGGCGACTGGTCGAGGCAGAGGAGACGGATCGTAAGTCGTGCACGGTTGACCCTCGATGATACCACACATTAACCTCGACGCAGCGGATGCGTTCAACCCAGATGACATCTTTTACGACCGAACGGATCCTCGCGACGCAAAGAACACGGCGCCGGATGACAGCGGTATAAGCGATTCGGACTCGGATTCGCCTCGCCCAGGCTGGCCGCAACAGCCGGTGCACTACGCTTATGACGCCGTTGCGGAGCGCACGCAGCGCCTGTTGCAGCAGATGTCATTGGTGAACGGAGTGCACTGATGGTGAGGCGAGTGGGAACTCAGATGTGGAGGACGCTTTGGATGTTCGTTTTTAATGCTCATTCACACACAGTTTTTTTGATATGTACTTGTGCAATTAACCACCTGAGAGGCAGTGTCAGTGTACGCAGTCTGTGGGTCACGCACGGACCGTGAGATATTTGGTATTGTTTGTTTCAAACCCAAATAATTAAGCCCCGCACTGCCTAACACTCGTCTCCCCTCTTTTCCCGTCCTCGCCTCGACGACGACTCATGGCCAGGGTTGAATCTTCTGCAGATGACAACCTTTACGATGGTGCCTCCCCCTTTCTCCCCTCTCCCTCCTCCCCTGACTTTTCCCACAGGTCTTTATGGCGACGAATTCGAAGAAGACTTTGCTCTTGAGCACCCTTCCGCCATGACTGACCCCAACGCTGACGACCCCGCCGCAGAATTCATCGAGCCACCAGAAGACTTCTCCGCAGTCGCCCCGGAGTTCGAACCCGCGCAACCGATCCCGACCTTGGACTCTTCCTCCTCTCTGTCCTCCTCTAAACCACGAACCAACGCTGACCGATCGCTTCCCCAAAAACCCACCACTTCCGTTGGCGGGAACAATAACAACAACAACATCAATAACAACAACGCCGTCCCGCTGTCCTACTCGGCGCAGGTGGCAGAGCAATTTTCGTCGTCGTACCGTCAGACGCCGAGCCAGGAACGAGGGCGCCTCGATGCCGCCCGTCTTGCGCAATTCAACCAGACGAGCGGGACCGCTTCGTCCGGCTCCGCGGGCGCCAGCGCGATCACGGCAGGTGGTGACGACGATGACGACCGCTGATGGGCAGGTGCGACCTGTCAGGCCGTCCGAGATGAAGGACGAAGGGTACGTGTTTCCGTTCTCTGACTCGTGCTGTATCATCCGTCTTTGGCGTCGTCATCGTCGTTGTACCTGAAAGAAGTGGGGGGTTGGGGCCTCCCCGACCCCCGCTCCCCCCCACAATTCACTGGATCTAGGTTGCCCTGGTAGTGTTCACGATATCTAGAGAGAAAGCGCTGTGCGGTCAGCTTGCTTACTGCTTAGCAGTAGTGTCCACCCGTACGAGTCGTCATCTGCTTGCTTGTGCCTTTTACGATGTTGTGGCGAGCTTCGATGGCCATCGCGCCTCCACGTGTACCGTCTTCCTTCACTTTCTCCACCGTTCCATCTATATCTTGCTTGCTACCAAAGATGACTAAACTTACTTGTGTTCTCCGCTATCTCGCTTTGCTACGCCTACGCCTACGCCGCCCTGCATCTCCTCTGTCGCTTACGTCACGTCTCTTCCGGCCACATCCTTTACAGCAAGATGTTTGTCGGCGGCTTATCCTGGGATACAACAGATGGTACTTTTCCCCCCCCCCCCCATCTCGTTCCACTCTCTTGTCCTCTTTTGCAAATGTCATGTCCATTTTGCTAACTTGAATTGTGCGGTGGCGTGTGATTTTCTCTTTATACCAGAGGGCTTGCGAAATTACTTTTCCGAGTTTGGAAAGGTCGATGCCTGTACGATCGTCCGGGACAACGACGGCAAGTCGCGCGGGTTTGCTTTCCTCACCTTTGAAGATCCGGCGTCGGTCAACGCGGTCATGGTCCGGGAGCATTTCCTGGATGGGAAGGCCGTCCGTGTGCTGCCCACTTGAACGGTCAACCGTCCTTCTGACCAAAAACCTGATTCGCACAGATCGACCCTAAGCGTGCGATTCCACGCGAGGAGCACCTGCGGAACACGCGCTACTTCGTCGGGGGCTTAGCACCCCATACGACTGCGGAATCCATGCGTGCTTTCTTCGGAAATTTCGGCAAAGTCGTCGATGCCACGGTTATGGTCGACCGCGAGACGGGCCGATCGAAGGGATTCGGCTTCGTTACGTTTGAGGATAATAGCAACGATTCTCAGCTTGTCGGTAAGCTTGGACTCGTCCTTGATGACAAACAGGTGCGTTTCGCCTCGTCGTTCGTCGCCTCCGATCCAATCCTCATCTCAACGCCTCCAGATTGAAGTGAAAACGGCGCAGCCACGCAGCCAACGTGATCAACAACGACAGAATGCAGTCACGCCAAACAACTTTAATAACGGTCAAGTTGCGGGAGGCAATACTGCGGCGATGGGCACCAGTATGCCCTTTATGGCAATGAACAACGCAGGCGCAGGCGACATGTCCATGATGTATCAGCGCATGATGAGCGGAATGGGTACTCCTTATGGCGCCATGATGGGGGGAGGCATGGGCATGATGAGTGGCTTCAACCCTATGATGGGCATGGGCATGGGCATGGGACGATTCGGTATGGGCACCATGGGCGCAATGACCGGCAACGCCCCAGTGGCCGGCATGACCCCAATGGGGAGCGCTGCCAACATGGGCAACGCCATGGCCGGAATGGGCGCGGGCGTGGGCGGGATGCGCCTCGGGATGGGCCCGATCGGCATGGCAGGGGGGAACGCCACGGGCATGGGAGGTATGGTCGCGCCCGCGATGAGCGCTGCCGCCGCTGCAATGGCGGGTAACGGTATGGGCATGGGCATGGGCATACGACAAAATATGGGCATGATGGGCACTGCGCGCGGTCGTCCTGGGATGAATCAAGGACCGGGGCCTGCGCGCGTCACGAACCGTGGACAGCACGGCTTTCATCCGTATGCGCGCGGATGAGTAGAATCTTTGCCCCGCTTTCTGCAGCTTCTTTCTCTCTTCTGGGTGGTTACGTTGCGTTCGTTCACTTTCTAGTAGTTGTACCTACTATCTGCCCTCGGAGTATCGTCCCCTCTCTTTTTTCTGACATCTTGAGTCGATTGATATTTATTGTTATCACATAGCACATCGCACATCTTTTTTTTTTTTCCCGGAATATAACACTCATCGTATCCCACCCGTCAGTCCCAGTCCAGTGGTAAACTTATTGGGCGAAAATGTCATCCATTATGGTTGATTGTATTGCACGGTTGTAATACTATATTACTGTACCTTCGTCACCACCCAGTCATTCGTCGGTACACTCAGGTCACACGTGCCATTTCATTTTCAAAGTCCGATTCATCACTGCACTGTGAATCCATGAAGTCAGTGAGGCAGCAGGCAAAGTTTTTAGGTTACATACTATTTTATGTAGGTATGTACCTAAAATATCACACTCACAACCATTAAGTAAAGTATCTATATGGCTCAAAGTCAGTACTAAGGAGTGTGTGGAATGTTCAGTGGGTATCCATAGGGAAAATATGGATGAGTCTTGTAGGTTCCATCATTATTGTTGTTTTCATGTGACCTTGCACTTGCCATTTTTGGATGTCATTTCAAGTGCAAAATTAAAACTGCTATATCTCAACAGTTTCTCAACAGATTGCCTTGAAACTTTGACAGTAGATCCTTATATACTGTATCTAGGTGCAGCTAAAATATGGGAGCCTAATATTTAGTTCTTGAAATGTTGATTTTCAGGTGCTGACATGAGTGCAAAACTTTGAACTGCCATATCTCAACTGTTTCTGAATTGATTGACTTGGAACTTCAACAGTGGGATCTCATGTACTGTATCTAGGTGCAGCCCAAGAGTTGGGGTCTAATTCTTTGTTCTTGAAGTTTCAATTTTTGGGTGCAATCTGAGTGTGAAATTTCAAACTGCCATAATCTCAACCATTTCTCAATGGATTGCCTTGAAACTTGGACAGTGGGATCTCATGTAATGTGTCTAGGTGCAGCCAAAGAGTTGGTGTCTAATTATCAGTTCTTGAAGTTTTGATTTTTGGGTGCCCATCTGCATGTGATTTTTCAAACTGTCATATCTCAACCATTTCTTGATGGATTGCCTTGAAACTTGAACAGTAGAACCTCATGTACTGTATCCAGAGGCAGCCAAATAATTGGTTTCACTTGTTGAATTTCACATTTTGGGGTGCTGACCCCAAGCATGATAAAATTACATTATCCCTACAGCTGAGCACATGATATGATACAACTATTTATAACATAGTGCATGAGAAGGGCATGTTCATAGGACCGGACAAGGACTGATGGAAGAGTGATAAGACAAAATCAAAATGATAACGTGAGGTGTGTGTCAAGGCAGCGATTGCGATTGTGTGTGAATGGGCGAGGCAAGGTGATGGTGGGCTGTGAGCCCTTGAGTATGGCAGCGGCGAACGATGACAAACAATGGGGGGGTGGCTCATTAGGTCAGAGCAACATGGTGAGTGACAGTGTGCTGCTGTTGGGCACCTTTTGGCATTTCTTGTGTGTGATGCGGCATTCGTGCACTATGATCGTTGCATTTCACACTGCTTACCCCTCTCACACTTCAAAAAATGCAGCTTTTTATTATGCAAGCCATCAGGAAATGTCTTCCATATGTGGTGCATCATACTTACCTGAAACCAGGAAATTGCTGTTGACACTTGGACATGAAAGCTTGCTCCGTTCACCTGGCTCATCCACAACATAACCCTCAAAATAGAGCTGAAGGTTCCCTTCACCGACCGTGGAAGCTTTCCCTGGTCCTGTCCAACAACGGAAGAGGTGAATGCGAGTGGTGGCATTCAAGTTTTGAACTGTTGGTGGCTGGCCACATGTGAGCCAGCAGAGCGGTGACTGGGAGGAAGGATGAGTTTTGTACATATGGCAGGGAGAAATAACATTGCATACCTTTGTCATTTTGTCAACTTTTCATTTTGCTCTCCCACACAGTGTACCACAGTATTGTATGTGTGTGGTCTCAAGCAAGACCTGGAACTTGCACATCATGGGTTCCCTCCTCTGCAGCAAGTTCAGACACATGCCGATGGGTATGTGCAAGCAGGCATCTCACATAAAGGATAAAGAGTGGATCTTTTGCTGACAAGATATCTGGTGTGCAGAAATTGAGGACCTGCATTGTCTCCTTGTGCCACCACTTGTCATGGCCCTGCATCCATGGAACTTTGTTCCCTGTGCACCTAAGAACAAGGATGTGCTCAATGTGCGGGCAGCCCTTGAGTGCTGAATTGACTATTGCTTTGGTTGCAATAGTCTTCCCACTGCGATGCCCTTCATCAGCAATAAGGATGATGCGGCTCTGGCAGTCATTGATATGGTCATGATGTGCCTCTGCAGAGAAGCCAGTGGACACAGCAGAGTGGACAGCACCAATGAGCGCTACACACGAGGAGGGCAGTGACCACTTGCCATGCCATAGGAAGGTAGATAGAGATGGCATTGCCTTACTTGATGCCGAGAGATTTTCAGTACATTGGCAACACTAGAAGTTTTGTGTGGCAGTTCAGCATAGGGATCTGTTGGGCTCATCAGCTTCATAAATGATAGCAGTCTGGGAGAGATGAGTGATCAGACACAGAGATACCCAGAAATGGCTCTTGATCAATGATGGTATGGACCTTGTTGGGATGTTTGAATGCCTAATGGTCTACACTGTTGTATGACACATTCAGACCTATGGGGATGAGGCGACATGAGGGGTGGCATGGGGCGTATTACTTTTGTCAGCAGCATCTCTGGCACTGGTTGTGTGGAGGCTGTTTCTGCTCCTCCTGAGGTGGCAAGTGACTAAGCTCAGGTCTGGGGCCTTCTTGGACAATGTGTGTTGCATGAGACTAAAATGATGGTTGGGGTTGAGACCAAGATGGTGGCATGGATGAGCTCAGGTGATGGCTGTGAGTGAGACTGAAGCGGTGGAAGAAGCCAGACAAAGCTGACATTGTAGGGGCTGGCTGGACCAAAGTAATGGTGGCTAGAGGGGACGACTGAGGAGGCTGAGACTGTGGTGACTGGGACTGAGACAGCAAGGTGGCACATGTGGCCAACAGAATGACCAACAGACCTGAAATGACTAGACAGTGGACAAAGCAGGTGTGGATGGACGAGAGGCAGGCAGTGGGCAGGACAGGGGCCATGATGGCGATGACTTGGCAAGGCTAAGAATGGAGCAGCTGATGAAGCTATGATGAGGGTTGATGGTGGATGAGGGCAGAGGGGACTGGGGGTGGTGGTAATCAGGGAGTCCGAGTCTGACTCCAAGATGGTCAAGATGTCTTCATTCCCAAAGAGGAAATTTTTTCAACACACCCATCACTGCCATGGCTAAAGGCAAAGTAGTCTCAGAAGAAGTGCAATGGATCATCATTTGTCTCAACACAACCATGTCTGCAGAGGAAATCTCCATGTATACAGATGTAAGTGAGCAAAAAGTGAAAGAGACCATCACAAACTTCAAGCAAAATGGTGGTGTCAAACTTTCCCACCACTCGAAACCTCAACTCCATTGGACACTTTGTGACTATGATGTCGAGGTATGTGGCCCAAAATCTGTACTAGCAGGCATTTTTATTGAAATTGGACCCATACAGCACCTGCTCACAACTCTGAATAGTGTGCCAGATCTCTATCTTGATGAGTTGCGTATGGAACTGTTAGAGACATGTGGGGTGTTGGTATCAGTGTCAATGATATGGAGGACACTTATCAAGGCTGGCTTTAGTATGAAGAAGGTACGCACTTTCCATTATGTACATTTCAAACTTCTGATACACGATGGACAGCTCTCATGCACTGCACTTGAGCATAGTGAAGAAAAGCGAGCTGCATTTGCTGCACAGTATTGGAACCTATTATCCAAATCAGCTTGTCTTTGTGGATGAGAGTTCTGTTGATTGCCAAACAACATACTGTGGATGAGCTTGGGCTATTCGTGGCAGGAAAGCCATGTGCAAGGCATTTTTCTGTCAAGGACAATGGTGTGTGACATGCAATCCATAACCACCATGTAACTCATGATTTTCATGTGCCAGATATTCTGTCCTTCCTGCGTTATCTCTCAATGATGGTATCATACACTGTGATGTCATCGAAGGCTCTTTTGATACTGAGCTTTTCTACACATTCATCAATTGCCTCTTGGATCATATGCAGCCATTTCTGGCCCTGCCCATTCACATGCGATTGCAATCGCTGCCTTGACACACGCCTCGCATTATCATTTCAATTTTGTCTTATCGCTCTTCTGTCAGTTTTTGTCTGGTCCCATGAACATGCCCTTCTTGCACACTATGTCATAAATAGTTGTATCATATCATGTGCTCAGCTGTAGGGATACTGTAATTTTATCATGCTTGGGGTTAGCACCCCAAAACATGAAAATTCAACAAGTGAAACCAATTATTTGGCTGCCTCTGGATACAGTACACGAGGTTCTACTGTCCAAGTTTCAAGGCAATCCATCGAGAAATGGTTGAGATATGACAGTTTGAAAAATCACATGCAGATGGGCACCCAAAAATCAAAACTTCAAGAACTGATAATTAGACACCAACTCTTTGGCTGCACCTAGACACATTACATGAGATCCCACTGTCCAAGTTTCAAGGCAATCCATTGAGAAATGGTTGAGATATGGCAGTTTGAGATTTCACACTCAGATTGCACCCAAAAATTGAAACTTCAAGAACAAAGAATTAGACCCCAACTCTTGGGCTGCACCTAGATACAGTACATGAGATCCCACTGTTGAAGTTCCAAGTCAATCAATTCAGAAACAGTTGAGATATGGCAGTTCAAAGTTTTGCACTCATGTCAGCACCTGAAAATTGACATTTCAAGAACTAAATATTAGGCTCCCATATTTTAGCTGCACCTAGATACAGTATATAAGGATCTACTGTCAAAGTTTCAAGGCAATCTGTTGAGAAACTGTTGAGATATAGCAGTTTTAATTTTGCACTTGAAATGACATCCAAAAATGGCAAGTGCAAGGTCACGTGAAAACGACAATAATGACATGCTTGCAATACCCCACTTGGAAGGAGTGGAAGGAAGGGGTTAGAAAAAATATTTTACATATCACATGTAAACCCAGCACATGAATGCAAATCACACCAAAAAATAACTCATATTTGAAATAGACTCATATTAGTTTATTATGTCACTTATATCACACCTGTCATTCCTGTCACTCCCAGAAAATCCCAAAATCTAAGTTCAAGTTCAAGATTCAGGAATTCTTGGTTGGTAAAAGGGGCCTAAGTGCCTGCATTGCGTTTCATTTTTAATTGCCAAACCTAATGAATTCCAAGGTATGTGATATTCAGGATTTGTTGCCTGATAGCAGTTGA